>WAAD01018831.1:20418-85479 GCA_013389945.1 Fregata magnificens
GGCCTGGGCGGCGGCCGGGTGTGAGGGGTCGAGGCGGCGGGGAAGGGCCGGCCCCGGCTGCCCCGGCGGGAGCCAGGTTACCCCTGAGGGGAGCGAAGCACGGGAGAGGGAAAGGGGACTGGCAAGGGAAGAAATAAGAGTAAAGACGGGGAAAGCATGGGGGAAATGAAGGGAAAAGGAGGAGAGGGGGAAAAAAGAGGAAGAGTGAAGGGAAAGAAGGAAGGAGGGAAAAAAGGAGGAAAACCCGAGGAAAATGAAGAAAACATAGAAAAGCAGACCTGGTTATCGCATGGTAATTAAAGTTAAAACTAAAAAAAAAAGTTTTTATAAGTTCCGTTGGGGAAGAAAGGGAAAGCATAAGTGCTAAAAGTGAAGAAAAGGCAAAAAGTTAAGAGAACGTAAACCAAAAATAATAAATAATAGCAGACACTGAAGTAAAATACCTACAAAGGGATCGCACAATACATTTCTAAACGTTGCCCTGCGATCCTCATCCCCCTCTGGTCGGGGAGCGGCTGGCAGCAGGGGCCTGGCGAGGGGCCACGGCCCTCACCGCCGCGGGGAGCGTCAGGGACCCCCACGGCCAGGCCTCAGAGCCCTCCCCTCCCTCCCCGGTACAGACCTGCCTCTGCGTATTTGCCCGTCGGGGCTAGCTGGACCTTCGCGAAGCTGGAGAGGGAACAGAAGCGGGCTGGGCAGCCTTGCCATACTTTCTAAGAGTTTTCTGGTAGCTAGCAGCTAAAATGGCAATTGTCTGATCTGTTTCTGCCAGGGAAGAGGGAGGAGGGGATGAGATTGGGAGCAGTTGAAATAACTTGCTGAGAAAATTATGATGCTGGCTACAGGAAGTTACAGAAACCAAAAATAAAAACACAAAGATGCAGAGAACCAGTTGGCCTGAAGGAGGAAAAGAAGGAAGGGAAACTGATGGAAAGTATGTAAAATAAAATCATGTCTGTTTATAGCTGTGCGTTGGATGATTTGGTGCTGACCTGGAAAGGCTGTATAGCTCGAACCCCAGCAGTGCAAGAAAGTGCTTGCAAAGTTGCGAGAAAAAAAAAATTTCGGCTAGGAAAATCTTGATTAGACTTGGAGGAGCAGTCGTTCAGGGAAAGAAATACAAGATTCTCATAGAGGTGGGAAGTGCAGCATGCAATCTGTTATGCGTTTCAAATGTGCCCAGCATGTAGGAATCTGGACACCCAGGAACACAGGAGTTGAGGGTGTGCCGGGCTGGGAATTGAGCGGAAACACAGTGAACAAAACCAGGCATCTGTAAGTGAGCAAATGTTCTCTCCTGCTGGAAACCACAGAGCAAGACCTGGCTGCCAAGGCAGGAGCTATTTGAAAAATCAGAAATCATGTTCAGGCAGAGGGGTCCGTAGCTGCAGCAAAATCGAAGCTGTGCTACCAGAAAGGGTTTGTTTTCTGGAAGAGCAAAGCTTTAAAGTCTCCACGCAGAGCGTGGGAGGCAGAAATTCCCCACTGGTGAGCCTGATACAAAAGCAAGCTATTGAAACTAAAATTAAATATGTGGTGGGATGGTGTGTCTCTTTTTAAATAAAACATCATGACACGAAGCAGTAGGTGTGAACCCTGCATCCCCATGAACCTTTCCGAATGCGTGCTATTTTTAATGTAATAACTGATTGTCCCACTTTTGGTATGGAGAATAGTAAAGTGCTTAACTTCGAAACTAATAGCGTGCAGTGCATATTTACTGAACGTACACCAGCAACTCTGAAATTAACAGCATCCTATTTACCAAACATGTATCAGCAAATATGTATATTAATAGAGGGGAGGTTCTCTTAAGGTTTCTTAATGTATGTAGCATATGCCCTCCAATATGCACTTCCAATTTGAGGTCCTTTTTCGTTTATCTGTTTATAAAATACCATGCTAGATAACACAGGATCAGACCCTGATCCTGACTGAAAAATTAAAGGATGCCCAAGGATAGGAAAGATTGCTGTTTGCACTGGTGCCTCTTAGTTTCAGTTTTGTGTGGATGTGCGTGCCCTACACTTAAGCTCTGTCATACATTAATGTAAGAGGAGATAGATATACAATGTACCGCCCTTGTGAGCCCACTAAAACACATCCCTGCCCTCTGCCCCCAGCCAGGCAGCAGACAGATAAGAGTATATAGACTCATACCTGTACAACTGTTTGGTTAAAGTGCTTTATGCACAAAACAAGAAGTCAGTGTTTTGATGACAGAAGTTTAAAAAATAGGAAGTTACTGAAAACCACACATAAACAGTAGTTTTACTGTTTTTTTATATCAAGAGCATTTAAAAAAAAAGGCTGAACACAAATACTTATTTTTTGGTTTGTTGTTTATTTCCTTTTTTTTGTCTTTTACTAAGATAAAATAAGTTGCGGTACAATGTTTTGTGGTCTGTGGAAATGATCAATTAAAAGCTAACATGCAAATTGTGGTTGTTAAGCCTTCAGTGGGCTTGCACAGTGTCTCTGTGGCTAACCAAATTTTGTGCACTCTGAGGCCATGCTCTCCCCCACTAAGGCAAAAGACTGTCAGTCTACCTGGCAGCCCGTGCAGGACAAAACCCACCGTGACAACACTGAGCTCTGTAGGACCACTAACGCACAGAGGAATTAGAAGGATCTGGGCACTGGAAAATGTCCTTTGATATCTCGTATCCCAAGAGCTCAACTAGAAATCCACACAACCTACCCAGAAAAGCCAGCCCCCATGTCCGTTACAAGACTACCAGTTGCCACCAGTAACTTCCAGGCTGCGAGCTCCTCACCTGAGTAGAGTCCACGTGCTTCTATTTCCCTAAAGAGCTGGTTCACATCAACATTTATACAACTGGTATCTGTTTCTGCTACTAGTTCAGCGTAACACTGCTACAGGCAGTTGGAGAGTACAACTTGGAAAGTCATCTCGTTCCTCTCCCCTGCATAGTGCAGGGTCTTTCTCATCCCCAAAAAGGTGAAATGTTCCCACACATCTCCTCCTAATGGAGCTAGCTTTCAAAAGCAATATCTCAAACAACCTTTCCTCTTCTGAATTTGCTGATCCTCTGACCTAAGCAATCTCTCCTGTGGAAGACTCTTGGCTTCCTCCTGTCATTCATGTTTTAATCATGCCAGATTTAAAAAAGGAGGATTAAAAATGCTTCCTCAAGGTCGATGGTTGTAAAGGGAGCAATCACTCTGCAAACAAACAAAAAAACCCCTCAAACAAACCAATGAGTATTTTGGAAAGAACAGTGCAGGAAAAATCAAAATCAGTGGATATCATGTGATAACTTATGAAAATGTTCTACAGCTTTCTGTTAACTGAAAAAGTGGGTTTGTACCAAAGCTTATCAAAATTATAACAATGCCAAAACCTACTTCTCAAAGGATTTATCCTAGCTTTATCAATGAGGCTTCTGCATTTAATGTGAGCTGCACAGCAGCATTACTCACAACATCATTGATGAACAATTTCTGTATTGCAAATCACAAACGTTACCATGTCCCCATGAATACCTACAGCTTATTGCAAAGCAGCACTAATAGCAGAGCAAACTTCAACCATGCCTACAGAGATAACCAAACACAGAATTTCAGATACAGGAGGGACGCAACCACAGAGCTGACAGTAACACACAGCAGCCTTTTCTCTTGCTTCCAAGCAGATTACTTTGCCTCTCCAGTCAAAAAAAGTCTTTCGAGGTGCCAACATCATGACTAAGAGCCTTGTGTTTCTAGCAGGAGTCTTTCTTGCTCATCAACAGATAATTTCTTTGCTTTTATGCCCATATGTTTATGACAATAGCATTATCTGCAGAAAGTGTCAACACCTGTCTATCCATAAATCTCCACCCCATCTCTCTTGTGCTCACCACATGAAATAGATACTTTGCATGAGCAACCTTCCTCCCTCTTTTACAATCAACACATTGTAATCCAGTTTTTCTGGCTAGGTTGAGTGCATCCACATGCCAGCAAGCACAAAGGGAATGCTGGAAAAGGATTTGCTACCTCCAGCATCTCCCAAGAGTGGGAAGAGGCTCTAGAGACGGTAATTTCTGCTCTTCTCTGCTCCCCCCAGCAGTGACTTTGTGACGTCTGAACAGGGAACACTAGTTGTTTATTACTTTTTCCACCTTGCAACATCGGTGCTTGCAATACCCAGGCCCTTACAGGAAAAAAAACCCAACCCAACCCGACCAACCAACCAACCAAAAAAAACCCCCACCGAACAAATGAGGGCTTACGAGAGTTGCAGGAGCAGAGTTATTTCCTGAGGCAGGAGACTTTCTCTGAGAAAGTCATGGTGCCCACAAAGCAGCCAGCAGACAAAGATTTCAGTCCTACCTAGACTCTGCTGCTAAGTTTAATATCAGAACATGGCTCTGGTTTGTGTTAAGTGCCTGCTAACCATTTAAAATATCAGCCCTGGACATGTTTAAAGATACTTTAATGGAAAAGAAAACTGGACAATTGCAACTTTTACCATAAGCATGGCTAAAAGCCAAATGATTCTTTTTTGACAAATACACAAGTTTGGTTTGATTCAGTTAATCCCATACATGGCCATGAAAAAAAAATCATTAAAATTCAAAGGGGAGGTGACAAGCATCCAGCAACTGATTTGGATACAGAGAGATCGTATCCAATAAGCAATAACTTCGACTTGGTTTTGCATTAGCTCCACCTGGATGGTCTTTTCTTCACGGACACTAACTTTATTTGCTGGCCTGCTTTTTAACTGGATGTTGAGGACTTCATTATTTTTAAACATTAAAGAATATATTGCTTTTAGCAAAAAGGGAACACAAAAAGGAAAGTGGCTTTTCCCTGTTGTTGCTTTAGATTTCCTGTTTCAGTGGCAGCAGCCTAACCTTTTAGCACATTATGAAACTGTCATATTGCACAGTAAACTTAAGATGAAATCACACACTCTCGCAGCTGAATTTTCATGTATTTCTTACATCTCTTTAACAATCTCTATATGAAGCTTTGGCACGAGTTCCACGGTTTTGAGTTTTTTGTTGCGTTTGAAGGGTTTATTATTGTTAGGGGTTCTCACATTTGACTCTCTTAAAGTGTCATTGTTCATAATAAATAGGCTAGATGTTATTACAGCATCTTAGAGACTGTTCTGTTTCCCCCACTACACAGAAACATGGTAGGTAACTTCCAGAAATAATAAAAGGAATTACAAACCTTTATTCTAATACCAACCTCCTTTTTTACCCAAATGTGACAGTGCCAACTTCTGTAGTGCTGCCTCCAGCTCTGTCCTGCTGTGTATTTGAACTCAGATTAGACAAGGCCTACTGAAATACTAGAAACAGGTTTGAGAAGTAAGACAAAGAAAGGAGTGTGGACACATCCACTCTGCATCTTTGTCTTTTTGTAGCAGGGAATGTCTTTCTCTGTGTGTTGGTTTGGCTTTGACTCCTGCTGGGATCTCTATGTGCTCCTGGAACAACAACAAAATAATAGAAGCAGTACTTTAACATTCAGAGAACTGCTTAAAATCATAAAGTAAGTGGTAAATGATACTCCTTTGTAGCACTTTAAGAAAGGGTCTCTGACACCTGCACTGTGCGATCTTAATGGAAATCGTGCCTCAGTGTAGTAGTTCTACTGGCAGTGCTAATATGCTCAATCTCCTCAAAAGCTGTTTTCTGTTGTTACTGTGCCAATGTAGAATTATTACTCAAATTATGATTGTGGGAGCTGGCAACTGAGATAATATTTTGTACCACATTACATTTGTTGCAAAAAAGCTTAGTTTGGAGGAATGGTTTAAAAGAACATCGGCTATAATTTGGGAAATGTTTTTAAGCAAATAAAACCTAAAATTCAGGTGGAAGAGCTTTTAAAATTAAACGAAAAAGGGTTTTTTTCTTCTTTAAACATGCAAAGCAGAACAGTTCCCTGAAAGTTCTGGTTTCGAGTCTCACATGATGCTCTGGAAGCAAAATTCAGCTTGCTGAAGGGAAGATGAAGATAAGACCCTCTCCAACAGCACTCTCCAAAATGTCCCCGCTGCCTTATGTGTGACCAGAAAGAGGCAAATTTTCAACGTGCAGCTGAGAGGATGGTATAAAGAGCAAAATTTCAGATTGATCTGGACTTGGGAGCACTTCTGAGATAAAAAGAGCCTGTGTGGAAAGGGTGGACTCATTGGGGGCTAAACTGCTGGCATTTAAAGGTTGTGATTGATTAAGCTATAAACTGAAGAGCAGCAGGTGTGGGGAACACACAGTTCAGTATGCCATCAGCAAAGACTTAGAAATTGTGCCTTTTTGAGTGCAGGAGAGGCCAGAGAGCAGAAATAAGGAATGGAAAACAGAGTGCCTTTCAAATGGGAGATGAAGAAGGAAACAAACACTGCAACAACACATACTTTTACAGAAATGCTAAAAACCCAGTGAATTAATTGAGGGAAATCAAATGCCTAGTCTTACACGAAGACTATGACATGCTAGATGCATGTAGGACATCACAGTCCAGAACATAAAATATACAGAAAAGATAAGGGTCACCTCTGCCGGTGATGGGATAGTGCAATTTATGAGTGAGATCTTATAACCAAATCAAATGAACAAAGTAAGGACCCAGCAAGCGACACAGAATCTGCATGGACTGAAACGCCAGCTTTAAGCATATGTAGTACTGAGTCTGCAGACTGCCTGCCTGACCAGAAGGACAGAGAGGGTATGCCAAGAGAGATCAGATGGGCAAAGAGGATGGGAAATACAACTGAAGCTGTACTTCAGGTAATCCCCGTGTTGTCTGGACACTGCAGTATTGGAATATAACACAGACTACATTAGACTCCATCAATACTGCTTCACAGGGCAGTTGGACCAGGAAGCCACAGAAGAGATGCAGCCCTTCATTTGGTCCTCATTAATGTGCAAGATCTTGTCTTACATCTTCAGCTTAAGGTTGCTGTTCCTGTGTTTATATTCAGAATTCCCACAGGCTTGACAAAGGCCAAGCATTCACAGCAGTTGCACCCAGTTTCAAAAGGGCCAGAGACACAGAAATGAGAAAGCTTGTGAAGAGGAAAGAAAAAAGAGCAGCTAGGAACAGTAAATTCTTACAGATGGAGCCGAATTTCCTGAAGGATGCACAGCACAGCATCAGTGTATGCCATCTACTAAAGTCTTGAGAACCAGTAAAAGGAAGTGGGCACAGGTAATCTCACCACAGGGTAGATTGTTAGAAACAAGAAGTTGAAGTCATCTCCAAATGAAAAACACAGAAAGGATCGTAAAGTGACACGTTAAAGGAAAACACAGTGAAAGAGCAATAAAAAAGCATGAGCAGCAACTAGCAAAAGGAATCCAAGCTAATAGTAAATCTTTCTTTAGACGTGTCAAGACCAAGGAGCCCACCAGACTCTGACAGATCAAATGAAAACTGCAAAGTAAAAAAGAGGAGAGGCCAAAACGTTTGCAGAGAAGCTAAATGATGTATTTGCATGTGTTCACTGGAATAAGCAGATGATCCCCATACTTCGGAAAAGCTATAATCCAAAATATGCAGAGTAACAAATCCCCAGGACTGTCTGATAGGCACCTGAGCTTTCTAAAGGAGCGTGGATAAGAAATAGCAGAACTACTAATGGACCTACCTTTCTCTTCAAGCTTTCTCTGTGCCCAGAGACTGGAGGGTGGCAACATGACACCAATCTCTAAAAAAGATTCCAAGGGGAAAATGAGGGGACAGGATGGACGATACTAAAAACTGGCAAGCCTAACATCAGTGCCAGGCAAAGCAGTAGAAACTGCGATAAAGGATAGAATTAGTCTACACCTGGATAAATATGATCTTTTTGGGCAGTGCCAACACATCTTCTCTAAACGTAGTATTTACCATCTAGGCCTCTAGATAGTTTTTTGACGAGGTCAGCAAGCATGCGGACAAGAGTGATCTGGCTGATACGGTCCACCGGCGATTTCTTGATGTGGATGAAAGCTCTACTGGGTGAACAAAATAGCAGGCACTCCTAACTGGAACTTGCTGTTCGCATTTTTCTATTGATTTGAGGGGGTTTTGTTGTAAAGAAATTATTTGTACCTTACTCATTATTTCTGAGAGTGAGACTGAAATAGCTTTTGTTATCACCCACAGCTTACATGAAGCTGGGACTTGAACAAGAACTACCTGTCTGTGACTCAACACTCACACAACTTGAGATAAAGTTTGTGGGTGGACAGTGCATACAAATGAGTTTATAGAACATCTCTCTGTGCTTGACACCATGGGTAAATCAGGGAGAGACTATGAGAGTATTGCTATCAGCTTTTCATCACTGCACAAGTACTGCTGCTGAGCTGGTTTCATGTGCTTTACACAAAATATATGAGGGAGAATGTGGAAGATGAAGATGATAGTACAGAACAGCATAGATCCCTTATGACTCAGATCTGCAGTGCTCTGCACATGCACTAACCATTAATAAGCTTCTAGACAAAACTTCAGAGTAGATTTTAAGCTATAAAGCCTTGAGGATTTTGGCCACTTCAGAGATCACCTCTGTGTATGACATACTCCCATTGTAGACATCATCAGTCGTGTCCAAGCTGAACCTGTTCCTGGCTTTGATTTTGAGCCCACTCTCTTTTCTTTGCTGAGGCTGTCAAGGAGCAAGCCTTCTCTTTATGGTATCTTATGGAAGACTTACTTTTCAACACCGCATGTGTACCTCTAGTTATATTTCTAAATGCAAAAAAAAAGAAAAAAAAGAAAAAGATAGTAATACTAGATAATCACTAAAATAACTAAACAGTACTATTATCACTTTTTGATTTGTATACATCTTTATTCTCAATATACCTAAATACATCACAAAATTCTAAAAAAAAAAGGAGAATGAACAAAAGGTTATGGTAGTGAAGAAAATGCAACTGCATGTAGAGTTCTAGTTAGCGATCTATTTAATTCATGCTTAATTAAATAGCCCTATTTCTTTAAGGAGCACATCTACATTTCTTTTCTTCTTTGGGGGCAATAATATGCCCATAGTATTAAAACATCAATCGTTACATATATTCTATTAAACAGCAGCACTTCACTCTATGAAGTCCCTAAGTTTCTTAAGGTTTGTGTGTATTTCACAGTGCTGAAACAGTTTGGCCATGCAGAATAACCTGAGGCTGGATCTATCATAGGCAGTATTTAAATGCCCCAGTAGGAACCTGTGGCCCATATTTAGGTCCCATGGGTATGCACAAACTTTGGAAACATCAGAAATCTCTTTACAATCAGTGAACCTGGAAGAAATACTCAGATGCTGTTGAAATGAATCCAAGTAACTAAGTTAAAGAATCACAGGATCTCTAGAGATTACCTAGTGCATCCCCCTGCTTAGAGCAGGTCAGTTAGATTGCCCAGGGCCGTGTCCAGTTGCATTTTGAATATCTCCACGGATGGAGACTCCACAACCTCTCTGGGCAATCTGCTCCAGTGTTTGACCGCCACCACAGTAAAAAAACTTTTTCTTCTCTTTAAAAATAATTTCCTGTATGTCACTTTGTGCCTATTGCCTCTTGTCCCTTCACTGAATGCCACTGAGAAGAGTCTGGCTCCATCTTCTTTACTCTCCCCAGCTTTAGGTATTTAGGTACATTGATAAGATCTCCCTGAGCCTTCTCTCTTCCAGCTGTCAGCCACTCCTCCTATGACAAATGCTCCAGTCCCTTAATCATCTTTGTGGCTCTTTGCTGGATTCACTCCAGTAAATCCGTATCTTTCCTGCACTGGGAAGTCCAGAACTGGATCCAGCACTCCAAATGTGTCTCACCAGTGCTGAGTAGGGGGAAATGATCACCCGCCTCGACCTGCTGGCAATGGTCCTCCTAATGCAGTCCAGGATACTGTTGGCCACCTTTGCCGCAAGGGCACGTTGCTGGCTTATGTTCAAGCTGGTGTTCACCAGGACTCCCAGGTCCTTTTCTGTAAAGCTACGTCCCAGCCCCTAGTAATGTGTGGGGACGTTACTCAACAGGTGCAGGATTTGGCATTTCCCTTTGTTAAACTCCATGAGATTCCTCTTGGCCGATCTCTCCAGCTTGTCGAGATCCCTCTGAATGGCAGAACAACCATGTGGTGTATCAGCCACTCCTCCCAGTCTTCAACTCTCTGCAAACTTGCTGAGGGTACACTCTCTCCCATTCTCCAGGATCATTAATGAGGATAGTAAACAGTATTGGCCCCAGTATTGACCCCAGGAGTATACCATTAGTGACTGGCCTCCAGCTGGACTTTGTGCCACTGATGATAATCTTTTGAGCCTGGCATTTCAGCCGATTTTCAATCCACCTCACTGTCCACTTGTCTAGTCAGCAGTTTGTTAATGAGGATACTATGACAGCCAGTGATGAAAGCCTTGCTAAAGTTAAGATGATTAACATCCTCTGCTCTCTCCTCATCCACCAAGCTAGTCATTTCATCACAGAAGGCTAACACGTTGGTCAGGCATGATTTTCCCTTCATAAATCCATACTGATGACTCCCAATCATCTTCATGTCCTTAATATATTTGGAAATGGTTTCCAGAATTATTTGCTCCATCACCTTCCTGAGTATCGAGGCAAGGCTGACTGGCCTGTAGTTCCCCACATCCTCCCTCCTTTTCTTCTTGAAGCTAGGCATGACATTTGTGTTGAACTTCCAGTCCTCCTCTGATCACGGTGACCTTTCAAAGATACTGAGACTGGCCTTGCAATGACATCTGCCAGCTCCCTTAGCACTTGTGGATGCAGCCCATTGGGTCCCATGGACTCATTTGTGTCCAATTTGTTTAAATATTTTGACCTTCTCTACTGAGGGTAAGTCTCCATTGCTCCAGATGCTCCCACTGGTCTCAGGGGCCTGGGATTCATGAAAGCAAATCCTTCTAGTAAAGACAGAGGTGAAGAAGGCATTGAGTACCTCTGCCTTTTCCACATCCTTTGTTACCACCACCCCACTCAGCAGCAGGCCCACATTTTCCCTTGTCTTCCTTTTGCTGCTGGTACACTTGCAGAAGTCCTGACAGTGCAGAGCTATTCAGCTCCTCACTTTTCTTTAAACTTTGTCAATGGACTGGTCCACTAGGAAGGTTCCCAGACAGAGAAAGAGAAGATGATGTCCCCTTTTTAACAAATAGATGGACAGTTTGGGCATCTTTGCTATGAAAGACTCAAATGCAATCCCTTTTTCCAAGCAGAATCTGAACCCACATTGATCCAGATTAATTCAGTAACTACCAGGCTAAAGCAAGTTCTCAGTGTCTCCTTTTGGAGCTGATCCACTTTATTCAAAGCACTGCAATATTTATTAGAGCACAAAGTGGAATGTAGGTCTCTCTCTTCCCTTTCTGCATAAATGAGTACTGTTACTACTGGAGCACAGTCTCACTCATATCTCATTGTGACCTGTTGAATGTTTACTTATTGGTATAAAGTCCGACACTTAGACTGTCCTGTTATATCCCCTTATGAATCTAGTCCTTGACTTGACAACCTGAAGTCTTCAGAAAGACAAAGTGCTAAAAGTATACTAATTTTAACTTTAACTCAGGCGTGGATGCGGAATGCAGTTGTAATCCTACCTTAAAAATAGAATGATCCAACCACTAATTTCAGAAGTTAATCCTTATGGCAGCAATAACCATATTTGTTAAACCTGCATTTATCTTTAACCTTTACTCCCACACACTTTTACAGCCACGAGCCCTGCCAGAGAGGACATGGCAGACGCGGCAAAGTAGGAACAAGCAAAAGGGAAGCCAAGAGTCTTGACTTTAAAAGCAAAAGTTAGTGGAGACTCCAAGTCAGAGTATATTTTATTCATCTAACAAAACATGTTTAAACACAAATGTTGGACATAAAAAGAAAGCATGAGCAAACACAAACATAGTGCTAGAGATCACTTTAAACAGAAGTTGCCCTCAATAGGTTTATTTTTATAAACAATACCATGGATTTTGAAAGATTGCTAATGCTGTAATGTAACACCGTAACAACGCTGTAATGAAACAAGTTTGGGATGGTAATCACATTTTTAACCCAATACATAACTTAAAATTGACTTGGTTTATCCGTTTTGTTACATTGTCATTTTAGCTCCTTCCTGTTACTGCTATTAGCCTGAACTGACAGCAAAAGTTACTTCAAGTTTAGTTGGAAAAAAGGACTTTGGAAATTAAATTTTACCAACAATTTTCTGGCAAAACATGTATCTGTCTGGCCTCAGAAGCAGTCTAGAAACAGTGACGGAATGAGGTACTTCACACTGTTCCTGCAAGGGGGTTTCCCCTTAGTAACAAGGTGGTGTTTTTGCAACTTGCATGGTACTTGGCAATCGTTCTCCTCCAAAGAATATTTTTTTCCCCATATTATATGTGGAATACACAAAGCAAAAAACGGGTGAATTGGCCAAGATGACATAGCGATATTAGTAAAGCCAGGAAACAGAGCCTGGACCTCCCCAGCTCCCAGCAACAGGCAAATCCTTTTACCTGTACCTGCTACCAAACAGCACAACAGCAAAATGCACGTCTCTGCCCAGGTTTCCTCTGAAATAGAGAAATAAAGACTGGCTGATTCTTGGACTTGATGACTGACCATTGCTTTGATGTCATTTGGCTACTTGTTTGTTATTAGTATTGTAAATGCCTAAGCAAAGAAACAGCGATGCATGCCCACACATCTTGAATATCCCACCTGTTGGGATTTGTTTGCTTGGTTGGTGGTTTGGTTTTTCTCACAAGGGCAGGATGAAAGCAGCAGGACCCACAATCTAAGGCATCTAGTACAACTGGCACTTCACCAGCAGGAGTCAGGGTTGGGTCCCTTTTGCATTAATTCCTGTGCAAATGTGTGGATTTCCCCTCTAATCTTGAAGTGTATGGTAACATACTAAGACTCTCATTTGTGGTCACTCTGGGATGCTTGAGTTTAATGCTTTCTGTCAAAAACACTACAAGTGTTCACTTTACATAACCAGTTCCAATTTAAATCGGTCCTGGGAGGGACAGGGGACTGTTGCAGCATTCTGGAAATGGCACACTTTATAGTTACTCCAGTTCATCATTTGTAATAGCTGTCAGTACACACACACACACACACACACGTTACATCAAAGCAACTAAAGAGAGTTGCAAATAATCAGAGAATGGACAAGTTCAGAAGGTACTTTGCTAGCTACTGTATTGCCTACTGGATAGGATTTTAGCTAAGCTTGTAATACCACCTACAGCATTAAAAAGTCAAAAATATGCACATCTCTGATATTAAATTAATTGTCAAGCAATTCAACTTTAAAAAGCTTGCCTAACAATAATAAGATTTTTCTCTAACAATCTGACACCTAGAATGACTACACACTGAATGATGGGGAAGAAAACAAAAATCAGTTCAGCATCCCACATGATCTATTTGTTTTAAACAATAACGCATTCTGCTACATCTATTTTGGCACTTACTTGCTAACAGCAGATGTCTCTGTGCTGCAACCAATGTATCAAGCAGGAGAAGAGCTCCAATGTTAAGCAAATGGTGAAAGTTTTTCCTAAATTTCTTTTCTTCTCCCCTGATTGTTTTTTTTTTGTACCAGGATATTTTTTCCTTCAACCTCTTTTTGCTGTTTCCATTTCATGCTATAATTATAGCTAAGACTAGCCACAAGTTAAACACTGAACTGCACTGGAATTTGGTGTAGTGCCCACATCTAACTCTTTGTTTCTTCTATTCCTAAAACACCTGAAATGGGGGAAAAATACCCACACATACTATATAGCCACCTCTCTGGCCAGGTTGTAGAGGAAGGATTAGAGCATCCAGGTAGAGTGAGATGTAAATATGTCACAGCAGAGCCTACTGTCCAAAGACTATTATGCCTTTTTTTTTTCTTTTTTTTTTCTTACATTAGGTATCTGAATATTTATCACAGTAGCTTTTGAATAATATTTTCTAAGGCACAGTACCCAATTTGAGGCTCCTCTCCTCTTACAGCTTTGAAAATCCCCCCCTTTCCTTATTGCAAAGTGGTCAAGAGGCTGACAACAGTCTTTTTTTCTCCCTGTATGATTTATATCACAATAAATGTATAGCTTCTCTTCATTCCCTGAAGTCATTCCTTAATGTTAGACTTATTTCAACCTCAGGACCGCTGAATCGTACTACAGGGAGAAAATGAGTCTAAGACTGAATTGTTATCTGTCTTGAGGAATTCAGTCATAGATCACAAATTGTCTCCTCCCTTTCTGCTAAAAATACAGGCCACAGTGTAAGTATTTCTTTTCCAAACAGATCTAAATTATTTTTTATATTTTCCCAGAATGTTTTGTATGCACATTTCCAATTCAATCTCTTCCCTAGAGGGTTAATAATTAGCAAACTGACTTCCCCAGCTGGTTTTGTTCAAAGTGCTGTCATCCTCCTGAATTCAGTCAACATCTATCAGAAACAAAGACGTCAAACAAAACATATTAGGCTTCAGTATTCTCTTGTGAAGTTTTGGCCTCCAGCCAGAAAATTTTGTTATTTTCTATGTAAGCTTTATTTGTCTTTCCCTGACCAGCAGTTAGTATGGATCAAAAGAACCATTGCTTTTAAATGCAATCATAAAAATAATAAACACTAGCACTGACATAGCACTGTGCACCTTAGGTTAAGTCTTGCATCTGTTTTGGGTGTCCTTGTATTTGGGAACATGCTCCAATGTGGGCTTTCTGGGGCGCCAGCTTTTTTTCCAGCATCCCCTGAATGTTCCTCTGTTTCCAGAGAGAGACAGAAAACCTCCTAGCTGTGTTAGGGCTCTGTTTAAATACCATTTCCAGAAAGGCTGAAGAATGTCCACGTCAGAATTCATTTTCTTCTTTTTGGTGTTGTTATCCAAATGGATTAAATGCATCCAATTTCAAAAAGGAAATTTTTTATGATTTTATGATCCTGGTAGAACTGGGGTCAACCATTCCTGCCCTTTCTCACAGCTTATGGATTTGCTTTGAACGTCATGGGCTTTACAGTCTATCCAGCAGCTCTTGAACCAGATTTGGCCACAGATACACTCCAGCAGACCCACATGGAGCTAGGTATAGATACTTGTAAATCTGCCAAAAGCTGCCCTGTAAGTCAGTCATGTCTCAGTGCTTTGAAGCAGGCAGTTGCTGTGCAGCAACTTGCTGTTTCCACTAACATGTTACAAAAGAGGAAGAAAGGGGAGCCTGGGACATTGCTGTCTCCTGCACAGAAGTGAGGGCTGCTCCTTCTCCCAGCAGGCTGTCCCCACCTGGGATCCAGCTCCAGACCTGCTGAGGCAACGGGACCACTCAAAGGTACATCACAGACACATCTGCAAAGTACAACCCAAGTACACAGATCATCAGGCATCCCATCACCTGGGTCTGTGACTTCTCTGGGGGAAAACAAAACCAAAACCAAAACCAAAGAGTAAAAGAAACGAAAGCAAAAAAAAAAGGTTTCTTTTTTGCATGTATGCTTTTATTGTTGTGCTCTTCATGTAGGGATTCTGGGCCTTCACTTCCTTTACCCTGGATGTGGATTTTAGGTACCCAGGGCAGGTTGGGCTGCCGTAGTAGATAAATTGGATGATTCAGCTTTACTCATTTCGGAACTGTCTCTTTCTATCCTGAGGTAGACCACAAATTTAACCGGAGGTGTTTCCCATATCCCAGTTGCATGGAATTTTTGTCCACAGAGATCCTAAATCCTGGCTGTTGAACACTTGTGTGGGTCAGAAGGCTAGAAGCTAGGTTTGAGCTAGAAGGCAGCGGGATGATGCATCAGCAGTCCCACAAATACAGACACACCAATATTTTCAGGTCAGGCTTACTCATGTTTACCCAGACTGAGCTGAAAGGGCCAGCCAGCAGTGTTGTGAATCTATTCCCCAGCAGTTGTGGTGGATTGATCTGTTTATTTCTAAATCACAGTTACCCAATTTAACAGTGCACACTGCCATTGAAAATGACCCTCCCACTTATGTTGGCTGCTTATTGTTCAGCGCAGCTATTCCTGTGGTTATCTATCACATATTTTCTGCCGTGGTTTCAGTCAGTTACTTCTTGTTCTAGTCTTAGTCTTCCTAGCTAGTATGAATAACTCATCCCTGTTCTCTTTATACTTTTGCTTTCACCAGCTCGTCATTTCATCTTTCCTTCCATGAGGGTATGCTTTGTGCTACATCAGAGCAAGCGGGCAAGCAACCTGTAAGAGCAGCTGAGACTCACCCAACTTCCACTTTACATTCTTCCAATCAGGCAAGAATGAAGCAAATTTATGTGTAAATAGCAATAGTTAAAATCCAAATTGTCAACCCAGACTAGATTCTGGAAGGTCAGGGGAGGATGGATGGTCAAGGACAAGATAGAGAAAGAAGCCCACATTGGCTTTCCTTCCCTCTTTTGTAACTTAACTGCTCCGGGACACCCAGACACGTGGTACATATGCTCCAGAGGTGCCATGTCCCATGGGGTACGGCACTCCAGGAGCCTGCAGTGATAAAACCAACACACCAGCTGCGTTCCTGAGTATGGTGTGTGGGGAAGAGCCACTCTATTATTTATACTACAACTGTTTAAGGAAGAAATTTTTTACAATGAGGGTGGTGAAGCACTGGAACGGGGTTGCCCAGAGAGGTAGTGGAGGCCCCATCCCTAGAAACATTCAAGGACAGGTTGGATGGGGCTCTGAGCAACCTGATCTAGTTAAAGGTGTCCCTGCTCACTGCAGGGAGGTTGGACTAGATGACCTCTAAAGGTCCCTTCCAACCCAAAGCATTCTGTGATTCTATTATTCTCTTTTAAAGGGTAAAGTAGCTGCTGTTTCTGTAGGTATTATATTAATCTGTTCTTTCCAGATGGAAAGCCTCCCAGAGCTGTTCTGACGCACTTCCACATTTAACTGAATGGTACCTTGCATTTTTTATAGCCACAATGTGTCCCATATGTACAACTCCAACATTTGCTTTTGAAACAATATTTAAAGTAATTAGATTTGCCTCTCAACATCATTTTCATCCCACAGGACTAGCAGGACACGATATGTGGCAGCAGAAACATTACCTTCTTATCTTTTCAGAAAGAATCCTTCTGATATTCTTGAATATTAAATAAATAAAATGTCCAGGTCATGTAAGCATTTAGGTAGGTATCAGATTTCAGATACATAATAGGTAAGCGTGCTAGCATCAGGAGAAACTTCCCAAAAGAAACTAGTACAGATAAAGCAGAATTATGCGTAACCTGTTCTAGGACCATAACAAATGAAGCTTTACATGACTTAGAATATTCTTTTACTTTATATTAAAAGGTTATGAGTTATGAGTTATTGCTCATTGGCAATGTCCAATGTTGGGGATTGTGCTTGCATACCTGAATGAACGTGGAAGCATCAAGCTCTGGGATGGAGTCCCAAATCCAGCGCCAGTGAAGCCACGCAGCCCAAAGCTGCTGAGGAGGTAGAGTCTGTCTTTTATCAGCTCTGTGCAAGCTTGCTCTTGGCTTCCAGCAAGGGCTTTCCAAGGGCTTCTCACCTACAACGCACACAAAGTTTATGGCAGGAAGAAGTGAGTGGCAAAGCAGATTTAATCAGGTTATGACTGGGTTCAAAGGCCTAAGATCATGCTTTAGAACAAATGACCCAAATAAATAGCTTCACAATAGGAAAGTACTTGATGGGATAATTTTCAGTATTTACTATAAACCTTAAAGAAAAAACACAGAGGATTTTTTGTACAGCATAAATGGAAACTTTTAATTTCTTAAGATGAACATCCATCTATAAAAATCTGAAAAGATACAGGGATAGTTTTGGTTTTTGGATGTATGGTCTGAGACATTGACCCAGCTATTGCATTCTACCAGTCAACTCAGTAGTGGTGGATGGCCTTCAAGCACCCATTGACTGCCACCATTAGCTGCAGGCTGGCTGCCTCCATGGAAAGCAAGTTGTTAGTTAGACCTTTATGTGCATGATTCAGAGAAAGAGTCTTCCCTATTTTCCTGTGCTAGCATGCAGAGGAGAGTAACTTTTAGCCCACTACGCATGGCAAGATTTATCTTGCATCTACAAGTTTAGCTGTTGTTCTCACTAAAACTATGTTTTGAAGCATTTATTTCTGAGAACCACAGTGTGGAGATTTAGTCTGTAGGCTGAGGTTAAGAAAAGAGTAGGATTTGTTACAATAGCAACAAGCCGACGAACAAAATAAGCATCAGAAATAAAGGAAATGGTAGTAGAAGCATTTTCGCTATTATCTAGCTGTGCGCTTTTGGAAATGACTGCAGTTAAGAATCACTTTCATGGTTATAAATTACCATGGTGTTACTTGCAAGCACTGCGGCAGCCTGGGTCTAGTACACTTCCTTAGACAACTGCAGTTGCTTCATCACAGGAGGATCGGGAAAGTCTAGAACAGCTGCAGTATAAGGAAACAAGATTATAAAAACTAAGACTTTGAAGTGAGGCTTTATTACAAAATGATTCTCAATGCTCTTTTTCATGGTTAAATTTCTAAGATCAGAATCCAAATCATGGTCATCCTGCATAAAGATAGTGCATATAGAAAGGGATCAGCAACTCTTACGTTCTGAGCAATTTACAGAATAAATTGAGAGAAAAAAAATCTGCTTTCAACAGTGCTGTGGAATGACTGCTTATGCAATGGATGTCTAAAACGTCTAATAATTTTTATTTCTACGTCTTCGTTTTCATTTTCCCGCATAAATTAGTAAGTAAATGCCTGCATTGATACAGTCAAGAAATAAAACATCAAAACAAATCCATTTACAGCAGAGACCTGGCTGGAGCATTTTCAGTGAATTAGCTTTCCATCAAAGGGATCAGAACCAAAATGTACCACAAAAATATATTTACTTATTTATTTGATACTCAGGAGCCCCAGTGGATTTTCCCATGACTCACCAAACAAAAGAAGAACCCACAGACCAACGTAAGGACTTGCATTATCCCATTCTGAGCATTTCAGTGCATCCTATTAAAGTTGTTGAGAATGAACTCTGACACTTGGAAAGCCATCTTAACACAGCTTTGTAATGTTGCAGCCATTGCTAAGAACTGACATGGATATGTGCCGTCCTGTGACTTGGGAGTTGTGCTGCTCACTTAAATAAGCTTCAAAAGGATCCGGAGCAGATCCCTCTGTTTTTTTCTCTTGCACAGCTCATTTTGTCAGCTCTGTGTGTACCACTACCATCTACTGGCCAAACCGAGACTGTCTGTGTTCCAAGCACCAAGCTCAACCTCAATTCATACCATCTCAGAACGGCGTTAACACCTGTGAATTTGCTCCTGACCATTACTTACACATGAGGGCTGCATCAGATAGTAGACATCGGTGCTGGCCTGCAGGGGTTTAAAATTGACATTCCACTGATTACCAAAGGAAATATTATTATAGCTCAAGAAGAGGCCTCTTTTTTTTTTTTTTCTTTTTCTTGAGCTGAGGATTTAGACCCCAGTTGCTGAATGTGTGCAATTTAGCTTTTAACCAAAAAAATTTGCTTATATATAAATGTCCTGGAGGAAGGGTATGCCATGGATTTCATTACAGTGAGTTTATTATTGCAAGAGACTGAGGATGCCTGTTATTACACTAAGGAAGGGGCAAGATGATGGAAGAAAAAAGTAGGAGGCTAAATTAAACAGGAATTTATGCAATGGTGCCCTGGGAACCAGAGCTGGTCAAGTCTTGCAGAGTGTGCAAAAGACTACTTTTTCCCTACACTCCCTCCAGACTGTTCTGCACAGATTTCAAGCATCCTCACAGCTCCTCTCTCATCGTGACCCAGCCACAAAAGTGTGTTTGCGTGTGCAAAGGCAGGGGAAGGGAGAAGGAGAGAAGGGAGGAGGATCCCTGTGCAAGGAATGGCAGCACTGCACCCAGGAGAGGCACAACTGGAAAGGGCTTTGCTTAGGAGTCATGTTGCCCACTCACAGCCTTGTGCCACAACCCTTCGCTCTACCTGGTCATGCTGGACATCTCCGGCATACATATATTCCCATTGCAGACTCCCGTCCAGCTCGGATGTGACTGCTGCATCAGGCATCTCTGTCCCTCAGAGACATGCTGCAAGGACTGCTAAAAGGAGCAGGAGGTAACTTTTCTCCTGCAATACAGTCTGCAAAAATAAGCACACAGATTTTTTTCTAAACCCTAATACCTGGTAGACAAGGTTTGTCAAACGTTGGCCTGAACGTATCTATCACTGGCGGGGACACCCTTCCATCCCCCAAGCAAAGGAGTGGTATGAAACCATCTAACACTTCCCTTTCAGTAAACACATTCGAAGAAGCTGGCCCAGCAGAGGAAAACGCAACATTCACTTGCCTGCTCAGGCTCTGGTGAACCCGGACATGGGAATTACTTCAGTGCTACCATGGAAGCTACTGCACTCCCAGGGCTGCAGGGAATGGGCAATGGGCTGGGAGAATATCTGTGTGTCAACACCATGCTCCCATCCATCATCTTCACTGACAGCGCTGTGGCTCCTTCCTCCTCCCAGCACCTCCTGCACACAGGTCCCAGGGCATCCTCGTCCGTGCCCTGGGAAACAGGGGAGCCACCACACATGTGGAGACCGTCTGCAGTGTTCATGTCTGGGTCCAGCCATGTAGCCAAGAAGGAGCAGGGTGCAAGCTGTCCCTTTCCTACCATGATGACCCGGTGCAAAGCCTAGGAACTGCTGTTACGAGACACTAAAGCCTGGCAGCTAATTGAAGCTAGGGAAAGATTCAATAAAAATTGCAGCACAGAAAATTATTATTCACGCTTTAATTTTCCAGTTGAAATAATACAGTGAACCTGGCTGCCAATACCATCAAGGTCAGCAGTAAAAACATAGTCACCATATACTCTGATCAGGAACTCTGATTAAGGGAAAACAAACGAAAGCTATGGTAACAAAATCCAGAACAAGGGCTAGAAAGCAATCAACGATTACATTCTTGAGTGAGTAATACCTGTGATTATAAAGGTTAAATGATGAAGGATTTAAAAATAAATATTTAAGGGTCCGCTCCCTCAAAACCATTTCAAAGTATGAAGAAAACACTGCTTGAACTATCCTTCCCTTAGTGCAAGATTATCCACATCAGAGTCGAAGTTAATCAATGATCATTATTTTGAGGTTAGGGTTATTTCAGATATATTTAAATGATTACAACATACCCCAAGGAAAATTGATAAAATGCCTATGTCAAGTTTTGTGAAAAAAATATACACCCTCATTAACCACATCAAAATCTGACACGAGTCTGCATAACTAGGTAACAGCACTGCAGCCTGATAAATACACGCCCTCGGAGACAACACAGCTTACTCTTGCAAACAAAAGCCATCCTGCAAGCCCCTCTGCTTGCTGTAAGAAAGCAGCAATTACGCTTGTCAGTGAATGTGATGAAGGGAGTTTGTTGGTTTAAGTTTGTCCAACTGTAGTTTAAATAGGTGAAATTCTCATGGGGAAGGGAGAGATGGTCACAATCTTTTTTCTTCCTTTTTTGTTTGGTGGGGGTTTTTTTTGTGGTAAAGAAGCTATCACAGTTCATAAATATAAACAGCAGATGATCTGGCAATTGCACTCAAAAGTTGCAGTCCACAAACTCTAACAGTGGACTTCACATAAAAACAGTCCCACAGATAGATCTACAGGACTAAGAACAAACTTTAAAAACATTACTGAAGACTAATGTCTAATGGTCAAACCATTAGACAAAATATACACAGAAAGGCTATTTATATTTTATAGGATGGAAAAATCTCAGATTAAGAACTTGTGATAGCTACACCCACGGAAGTTATTGAAACCAGTAAGTTGAAGATGATATTGGGATCAAAACCATCTGCAGCCTCTTTGACAACATTTTTGAGCGGTTCTGTAAACCAGCACAGAAATATTCTATGTACTAAATAATTTTTAAAAATAGCCCTGTACGTAATTATGACATGAACAGACAATTTTTGCAATGTTTTTAGAATTGGCCATGTGAAATCTAACTAAAAGGCAGTCATACATTCCTGTGCATGTGCACAAATACTATGTAAAAACATTTCAGTTGGCCTTAGCTGCTTGCTTAATTCTCAGGAACATACCTCCATCTCAGAGCTCTTGCAAAATTGTTAGAATGAGTCATCTTAAAACAAACAAACCAACAAACCCAACAATAAACGCAGCCCTTCGCAGCAGCTTTTAGACACGACTGAAGGCACAGTAAATCCATTCTGAAGTAACTCATCATGACTAACCCTTTGTTTTTCCATGCTGCAATAAAAATAAAAAATAAAATCCCCCCAAACCTTCCAGGTACTTTCAGAGACGTGGCTGGAAGACTGGTTAGGGTGGAGGGAGTCCCACAGAGAGTAAGCGTTGCTGTCCTGCGCTGCTGTAAGTGAGGTAGTGCAGAGACCTGAGCTGGGTTCTTCACAACCATCAGCCTCCAGAACAACTGGTCAGCAAAATTTGTCTCCTTTGTTAGCACCTTTAGTATGAACACTGAAAGTGAAAAGTGCCCTTCGGAGGGTCTGCTACATGGAGTTACAGGACTATAGCACCCATTGGGAACAGCAGCGTGGCTCCCCCATGTATCGTCCTTAGCTTTTGAGAGCAGGCTCTCAGAAGAGCGTACACGAATACTGCTTGCAGAAGTATTGTAGGTGAACAGTAAAGCAATTGATTACCATAACTTCAGCACGACTTATAACAGTTTTTCCTCTTCAGATATTGCCCAAAACTGTCTTTTAAAGAGGTTGATGGGATTCGATTTCTGAAATAAGCTACGTGAGAGATCACGTAGTTAAATCCTTAACAGGACACTGGACACATCTCAAATGAATATATTAACTTCAGGATGACAAAGTCCATGTGCCATTGTATCTCTAGGCTACTTTATTTTATAACATGAACCATCATGGGCCAAACTACCAAAACTCTGGCACTCCCAAGTCAAAAGTGACTTCACCTCTCTGCAAGCCTGGAAATCCACCTGGCAAGAATCCACTGTCTGAAAAATAACTGTTCGTTTTGCAGAAGGAATGACTATTAAGAAAAAAATTCCACCCCATAATCCTTGGAGTATATTTCAGAGTTCCTAAATTCAAGGCCAAATTTTAATGCTGGCTCATGAGCAGATTCTGTGACATATAAAAACAAAACACAAAAGCCCAAACATTCCCAAAGGAAAAAGTTGCATGAAAATGCCCGCTGCTCTGGGGCCTCGGACACGACTGTTCCATGTGAGTGGTTGGAGGTTTATGGTGTCGGAGTATTTTCAGTTCCTGGCTTGTCCCAAAGGAGCCAATTTCTCCACGGTTCTGCCATGCATCCTCACCTTATCCTGCCACAAAGCAAAAGCGCTCCAAGGTAGGGAGCCCCTATGGCATTCATACCAATGGCTCCCAGGGTTTCTCTGGATACGGGTACCCCACGGGACTACTGAGAAGGAGAAAACCGCTGTAGATTGTGGATTTTCACACAGAAGACATGATCACTTGCTACTTCTGATCAATTAATTGTCGCTTCTCTCAAAATCAGAAATGAGGATGCTTTCTTCCAAAGCAGGAACGTCAGCGTTGATCTGTGGCAAATAGGCATTTCTGACCCACAGTATCCTGCGGAAGAGTCGGTTATTCTGTTTGTACAGGCACCACAGAAAAAGGGAAATGGCAGCCAGCATCACCAATGTCACGAGAACAGCCAGAGCTGCAAGGCCACGGTATGATGCTGAAGGGGAAGGACAGAAATTGTTATTAAGCAAATACAGTTATAATTAGATATAATTCTAAATATAAACATATAGATGCTTTATGGAAAACATATTGTTACCTCTTATATGTCACACATTTTAAATTACAGATTTAACAGTGAAAAACATTACCTCACAAAGTATCAGCTCAAAATGTGTTATTACTCCTTATAAAAAAATATCAAGAAAGTACAGAAGAAACTTACATTTTTCAGAGGGTTCTGTTGCATTGATATCTGAAATAGAATCCAGAACGGTCATAAAATTACCCATAGAGCTAACAAAAGTTACTACATATATTCATGGTAAAATTGATACTGAGAAGACAATCTACCTAAACCGATACAAGAGCAGGCTGTTCTTTAATGTTATTCACGTCAACGGGATTCCAACTGGCCAAGTTAAACATGAGCTAATCTGTTATCTAAAATCCCTTAAATTTGGTGGAATATATTAATTGACATTTGTACAAAGATGAGCAGCAGCATTTATACGCTTTTTAAAGTGCAAATGCATGAGCAGATCTGTGCAGCGGCAGATTAATCTAGCGATTGAGTCCAACAGCGACTTGGGCATTTTGGGTGGGCTCTCGAAACACTTCGGCTCTCTCGCAGACCCACGTTCCTCCTGACGTGGTGTCTATGCAGCTCTCCCAGGCTGCGCCTGCCCATCCTATGGGGTCTGTGGAGGTCAGCCTGATGCTCTGCCATACGAGGAAAGGCTGAGAGAACTGGGTTTGTTCAGCCTTGAGAAAAGAAGGCTTAGGGGAGACCTTATCACCATGTTCCAGTATTTAAAAGGTGGATACAAAGAAGACGGAGACTCCCTTTTTACAAGGAGTCACATGGAAAAGACAAGGGGTAATGGGTACAAGTTATTCCTGGGGAGATTCCAATTGGACACAAGAGGAGAATTTTTCACAATGAGAACGATCAGCCATTGGAATAATCTCCCCAGGGAAGTGGTGGATTCCCCAGCATTGGCCACTTTTAAGATTTGGCTGGACAGGGTGCTGAGCCATCTTGTCTAGACCATGCTTTTGCCAAGAAAGGTTGGACCAGATGATCCTTGAGGTCCCTTCCAACCTGGTATTCTATGACTCTATGATTCTCTGTACATGGCTCACCCATACAGCAGAAAGGCTACCGCAGTTGGCAATAATGCGGTGGCTGCCCAGGCTCCTCAACAAGAGGTTACCCTGGCTGGTTGGGTTTTTTACAGGTATTTTTTCTAATACCAAGGGACAGAATTATTTAAATGAAAAACTAAGAGCAAGTAAGCAAGCGACAAGGAACGCATAAAACAATGGTTAAAAGGACACAATTGCCTTCTTTTACAGAATAACATACCTGCATCCATTTTACATACAAATCCCTTTTTTTCTCTGCATGGAGATAATTGCCAGACTCCATCTGTGGTCCTCACGCTGACACAGAAATTCCCTTTGAGATTATCAAATTCAGGCTCCCTGATGCCCCAGTTAGAATAATTTAAGGGAGAGCCATCAAGCCAGGAGATTGTCTCATCTAAGGGCAGAAGTTATAAATCATTATAAAATACCATAGTGTTTTGAAAATTATCTCTGTTTCAGTTGGACTTACCGTCACATAAATAAATATTGAATTAAAGAATGCCAGGATTTTGTCTGTTTGGCCACTATATTACTTTCTTTTTTTTTAAGGATTTAAAAATATGCTATGTAGTTGACACAGAAGACAGCCTGTAGTGCTTCTTTAAGAAGAAAATGAAGGCATTCACATACATGCATACATATTGAGTGTTCAGAATACTAATAAATAATGATTACAGAAAGCTTGACTGGTTTTACTACATCATAAACAGGTAATAGGCAGTGAAAAAAATCTCAAAAGATAACAGTGTTTCAGAAGATGGTTACACCAGCATTCAAATAAAAGCCAAACCAAAAACCAAACCAGATTCTTACATGTGGTTCTCCTCCACCCAAAACTTACTGTCTGTAACAAGCAGGATGTTCAACCAAACCATTTGCACAGAATAACTGAAACTGTGCAATTCTTCCAGAATGAAAGCATTTTCATCTTCATCTTGAATAGTTAGGAGATTTGATCCTACAGATTAAACACAGAACAAATTTTCAAACAATCCATGCCATTAAAAGGTAACACTGCATTTCAAATACTTAATATTATGAGCCTTAATTGAAAAGCTTAAAAAATCTGGTTATGTGTTGTAAGTTCTTAAATTTGCAGTTAATGTGAAAATGCTCAGGCTGATATAAAACTGTTCTCACATGATTTTAAAACAAGTTTGAACGGAAAGAAATGCATTGTATGTGTTATTCCAGAAATCAATATTTTCACAGGGAAAGGAACGTTTCTTTGAAGTATGTTGCCTCCAATTTCGTGGTTGGCTTATAAGCTCCACTGTCATTATCCTGAACTAGAGAAAACACATGCCGTGATTTCAGTCATTTCAGAGAATAAATATATTTTTTAAAGACATCACAATGGCATTTTGTAGCTACAAAATAATCACTTACCTTGATTTTTGCAGACTTCATATGCAGTATCAAAACTTGTGCCCTGCAGAACTGTGGAAAAGCTGTAGCAACTGTTTTTGAATTTGATCCAGGGAACAGTTTTTTCTGAACATAAGCCTTTATAGGCAGTGGGTTTCCTTTCTGTGATAGAAATAACAGCACAGCTTTATTGGCACAACAACATACACATTAATATAACATTCCACACGCTGTTTTGGAGTAATGCTAATAAGCATGTTATTGCGTTATGCCTCTATTTTTCAAAGTAAAAAATCTAGTGGTTGTATATATTTGTATTAGAACAGTAAAGCTGGTTTTACTCTTGATCAAAAACTCTGCCGGATTGCAACAGCACTATCAGGACAATCTAACCGATACTGATGTGGACAGGGAGTTATGAGCAAACTATGGGCACGTCAGAGCACTCCAGGCTGCCCAGCATCTCCCAGAGGGCTGGGGATTTCCAAGGGCTGCAGAGCTTCTCTCCCCTAAGCCACAAAGACAACTTCATGCCAAATACCACAGCACAAAGGAATCTCCCATCGGTAAGCAGCAGCCAGCCTCTCCAGTGTGCAACGTGCTGCAGCAAAGAGTCCCTCTGATCAGGGCAACTCTACAAGCTCACTCTGTGATACCCAGCATCACTTTTTGGCAGTGCTGTAGATTCAGCTGTGTCACCTATGGTCTCACATGCGTCCTACTTTGCTACAAAACACAACTTTTAAAAACTAAATAAACCTTAGGCTGTATATGGTTACATAACTTGACAAACGAATGAGAAAATTAGTCAGCTTCACTACAAAAACTATGCTAGACAATAATTTTGGTCTTGAAGGATTCCAAAACAGTCTTCTTCTCAACAGATCCAAAAGCTATAAGAAGCTGTAGGTGAACCCCGGGTGATCAGCACCACCAAAGAGGAACTACTTTAAGAACTGGATGCTGCCAAAGACTCTGCAGTCCTGGACTGACTGGAGTTTCAGACCTGAATTCTGGATTAAAATGAAGCCCAGGTAATTGACAGATCGTTGCAGGAAACACAACATATTTTAGGATACAGGAAAATATTCTTATATTTAAAAAAAAAAAAAAGTTGCAAAATGTTTTATATGCAATCAGTGAAGATGTGACTAATTTTTCACTTTGTTCTAAATGCTTCCCTTCTCCCACCCCACAGTTAATTGCAGCAAACGGAATTTATTTCCCTTCAAGCTGGGTTATTAGCGATCGTCATTTTTCACAGGTAATATAGTGTTCACTGAAGAGACAGAGTAAGTAATTTTCCTGTTTCTTTTCTATTATGAAAGTTCTCTTTCCATTCTCCTACGGACCAGACCTGATGGCCAATATTTTATGGGGAAAAAATGGTTTCACAAAGAGGAGATACAGCAAGGAAATGCCAGAAATCTATTTCAATTTTGAATAATACTATCATCATTGCTTAACCTCAAACCAATTAATTTCCTTTCATATACTTCCACTGTCAATACACACACTTGCAGCTGCGAAGATTTAATATAAAATTTAACTCTGACTTACTAGGTGGCACATGGCAAACTGCTCCTTGCAGTAGTCGTTCGCACTTAGCACTCTTCCAGTGCCCTGAAGTATCAATGTAAACACAGCTGCCAAAGGCCTGGGACTCATCGTCTTCCCAGAAGGTAAACAAAGACCTAGTCCCATCCGACCACTCAAAGGTAAGCCCATTCTGCCAAAACAAATTTCAGGTTATCTCTGATATGCTTTAGCACCATACAAGTTCATCTCTTGGTGGTATCCCCACCAGGTATCACAGAATGTCTTTTACTCTTCCAAAGTCTGGGTAGATCCAGAAGGATCTACAAAAGGCAGATCCAGGATCCTCCCAACTTACTTCTGGGAGACCACAAACTACATCTAACCTGCTGTTTTCAACAAGTGGTTATTTGGGCCATTGAGCAACTAAAAATGAAACAACGTAATTTCAATGTTGACACTACAAGAGATTTTTTTGTGTGTGTTTTAAATGTTTTTTATGGCTTTTAGCTTTCAGCCATTGCACCAAACTGGCTCTCATTAGATGTATACATTACATTGCAAAAAAAAGGTTAGGGCTCGAGTTTTCCGGGGTTTCATTTCCAGATGCAGACTTCCTGTGACTTCAAATGAGTGACACAGCTCATTAGCTTGTTACTGGAAAAACTCCTTTGCAGCATCATATTCATAGCCAGGGAATCCACTACGTACATCCGAAGTGAACAGCCCGATCCAGTGGTTGTATCCCAGCCGATTCACAATGACTGTGAGGAAAGCTTGGTGATACTGGTCTGTGATGCTGACCAACTCCGCACCATTTACCATGCAGGCTTTTAAAGCTGAGGACCATGTAAAATTCCCACGTATTAGTTTATACGTTCTGTTTCCATATTCTAAAGTATCTGGCACAGGGTACATTTCAGATGCATTGATGACATGTCTGGATGTGTCTGTTATAAACAGAAGGAAAAGATTTCTTTATTTTTTTAAACAGGCAGCTTGAACATAGCAGAACAGCTCCTAAAAAATCAGAACTATCCTTAAAAACAAATCTAAAAATTGCAATCTCCTTGGTTTTAGGAAGGCACTGTTAACTTGAAAAAGAAAAAGACAATGACTACTAGAACAGTATCTGAAATTCGACCACAGCACAAAACTCCTCACAGGAGTGAAGGAGTTTAATGTATAACAAAAAAAAAAAACCAAACCTGGACAGAGTTAGTTCCACTGACTGGATATTTGAAGGTCAGTAAGAAATCACCTGGGATCTGGGCATATCCCAAATGTCCAACAGCAGTGGGCTGCAGAGTGCTCTTATCCCAGACACCTTGTACGTAATTTAATTACCTCTTTTTTGACCCATTCTTTTTAATAATTTCCAAGATCAGTTTACAGCACAAAGTCTGGCCTCACAAATAATTGTACTCGCACAACTCAGGGGATGACAAACTGTGGCTCATGGTAGAAGTGCGTGCTTGGGAGCTTTCTGAGCTCATCTTTACTACCCATCAGCCAATGTAGGCAAGATCACAGTACTGGCACTTAAAGAGAAATCCTCTGTGCATGAAGACTTAAATCTCTTTTTGATGATAAACTAATGCAGCAAGGTCTGAAAAAATGAAAGGAAGAAGCAGACTTTTTAGATTTAAGAAATAAAGAGAGAGTCTCCCATGAGAAAAAAAGCAGGAGATAGAGACCATCTCCACCCCAGCCCAGCCTGTGATGCTGCCATGCTCACTTTTCTACAGGAGGCAAATGCCTTTGCTAATGTGTATGAATGCCCACAGTATACTTTAAACAAGAGTATTAAAATAAAGCAATGCCTCAATTTTAATCCCATTTGTCAGTTTGGATTAATTACTTCTGTCTGTAAACTTCTCTGTGATTACAAAATGAAGTGGTTGCTCTGCTACGAGGTGGAGTGTTTTTAGACTTCGTTTGCTTTATGACTAAGAGAGGAGGAATGTTAACAAGCATCTTAAAATAGTAAATTAATTTATTATTTGTCGTCCACAAATCATTTAAAATTAGAAATTTCTAAGCAAGAAAAAGTTCTGCTCTTGAGCTAACTGAAGCACTCTGTTTTGTTCCAGCTTTCAGTGCGTGTCACTGCTTAAAAAAAGAAAAGGTAGGAAAGGCAGTAAATGCTGACACAATCCTAACTCGAGCATCACTAAGAGATCAGAGCCCAGTTCAGACCTCCTGCTGGTTTATTTCATTTTAGTCTCCTACAGAAAAGAATTCAAAAAAGGGGACACGGGATGTGGACAGGATGGCAGACGCAAAGCACCAGCTCATCTTTCCAGGAACTGACACACTTGTTTGGACATTTGAGGAAATTTAGCAGTTCACTACCGCCAGCAAGAGGCTGTCTCACTTCTCCCTTCCTTGCTCCTCTGCTCTTCCAGCTGCATATTCCCATGCACAGGTCTGGTGTTTGCCTGACCCTGCACTGAGCCGATGCAGCCTGGAAAAGCTGCACAAAATGACATCAACAACATGACGTCAAAGAAACAGGAAAGTTTTCTGCTGAATTAGCAAGCTGAACTGCCTGATGGTTTGGGAGAGTGCCATGGGTGTCACACGGGGGAGACAGGACTGGTCCCTTCACCCCCAGGAGCACTCTACTGCACATGGGGCAGGCGGGCAGCACTGAGCCCGGGCACAGCGTGTCCTCCCATCCCCACCACGCTGCAGCCCGGGCCCAAGGGCCACGCTCACATTCACCCAGCCAGGGAACACGGGGAGGGTCCTGAGCACCCAGTGCAGCCCCAATCCCCCCCAGGCGCCCCGCAGCCTCGCTGCCCTAAGGCAACAGGTTTCCTTCCTGCCTTTTAACGTCTGTTCCATCTGTCTGGAGCAGCAGCAAGGGGTTAAAATACAAATGTTCGGGAGGTAAACAAAACAAACCAGCAGGAAAATGCATATTTTTTTTCCACACTGTGTGCAGGATTATTCCAGCACTCCCCACAACTGTAGTTCATAATAAAGGATGTCAAATACGGCTATGGTTTGCTAGAGCCACATGTGAGCACGGCCCAAAGCTTGTATTTGTTTATTCTACTTCTCCGCTCCCCCTCCCTTGCCCCCTACGCAGCCAGCGGGAGAAAACTGTCTCTTTAGACCCAGGGCTTAACTCAGATGTGAGACATAAAGTTGAGCAATATAAAACCACCCCCGCAGTAAGTACAGCACCCAAGGCCGCTCCTTACAGGCTCAGATTACAGCCCTCCCTTTGCCTCAGGGTTAATAATTTGCTGCTGGTCTATTTTGGCAACATGCTCTGGCAGCTTGCGGCTGGCAGAGCTGCAGCAGCCCCTGGGACGGGGCTCCAAAGCTGCCCGAGCACCCTGGGGATGCCAGCGGTTCCCAGTCTGAGGGGCAGCGCCGGAATGTGGCTTGAGGAAGCCAAATGACACGTGTTCCCCACAAAAGCTTTGCGCTTCTGGCACGTGAACGTTATGGTAACACAATTAGAGAAGTGTGAAAAGAAAAGCCAAACTCTATTTGGTCGGCCAATCGGTCCGCGCTGCTCACAGAAATACATTTTGTAGAGTCTATTCTGATCTAATATTGCAAGTCCCACCCTCTAAAAAATATTTTTTAAAAAAATACCGTATTTTCATCAAAATTACGCTCAGTTTTGCCATTTGTAATTTCATGCCGTTACTCTGCTTGCTGTGACAGAAAAGATGAAATTTCATCTCTATTCCTGAATCTGAGATATGCAACAGAAAGCTCAAAGTTAGGAAGAAAATTTAACAGCAAAATATTTTTTTAGAAATTCCTTCTACCTCACAGCTATGATTTATTAAATAGCGTAGAGCTAGTCTGTCTAAAATATCAGAGTAGAACTGTCTTAGAAATCTTTTATGTTTCTGGTTTTATAGACACCTGTAACAAGCTGCTTCTAGATGAATATAAAGTAAGATGAATTCAATATAGTAAGAAAAGAGGACAGAAGCAAAGCAAAACAAAACCTTACCCTGAGTCTTTTGGCAGACAAACCCATAATTTTTCTGACAGTTTTCTAAGTACCATTTTCCCGTAAAATAAAAATTAGGGTTATTTGACACCAATGTACATAGCGGAAGTTGTTCTTCTATGTTTGCACTGTTATAACGCTGTCTCTGCAATCAACACAGAACCTTATATTAATTAAAAAAGACACTGTGTAAAAGCAATGCATAATTATTAAATTTAGAAGAATAATTATCTGAAAGTCACTATTATAAATATGTAGGTAGAACAATGAACACTCCCATAAATACAATTTGAAACGATAACTTCATAATAAAAAAGTCACAAGCCTTCACTGAACGAACTAAAATGCTAAGCCCAATACGGACTAACGTGGTGTAAAACAATATATTAAAATATGAAATTCATAATCTTCTTCCTAAATTTTGCTCAGACCCAGCATATGATACTAACCACATAATTCAAACTTTGGTGCTTAAAAGCAATTGCAGGAGAATGTGACTAGAGACACAAATTATGTAAATAACTGTCTTGATAGTGCCTTTTTTGCTACCTCTAGTTATGCCCATAAATCTGTGACCGCAGTTGTTTGAAGTTGCAAAAATTAAGAGAAGACGAAGTTGCTGTAACAAGTTAAGCCTTGTCTTTGTGGCAGTCATGATTTTTATGGATAAAACAACTTCTCACTGTCCTTAAATCCCCTGGAAATACTCACATCCACTACTTCAACTGGAGACCAGTTGGAATACATCGGAGGTTTTTCATTCACCCATTTTTCATAATCATCACTCTGGAAACCTATCCAAACACTAGTTTTCCGTCCAAATAGATTCATTGTTATGAAAGCTGGAAAATGAAACAGGAATAAAATATAATTCACTGGTAACCATTTAGGGATAGATGAAGTCTCTTCCAACACACTAAAGCACTGAAAAAAATAATTATTAATCAGTGACGTTACATAGTAACTAGAAAATAGAGAACATGAGTGACATTTCAGTGTCATCTAACTATAAATTCAGTTAAATTGATTAACCTCAGTTGGGTTAGGATCTAGTCCATTAACTAATAAGTCTTCCAGAAATGTTCACAGCAGCTTGAACAGTACTATGGAAGTATTATTTCAGGGTACTGTCCCACTGAAAAAGCTTTTCTCAGTTTTAGTTGAAAATAAGATTTCTCAACTGAAGATAGCCAGTGAGATTCCTCCCACCTCCAAACACGTGGTTCTACAAATGTATGAAATTCAACCACAGATTTTTATCAATAGGGCTTATAAATATTTCCAAACGTGCTGGCATTTATTTCTCTGACAGTTCCAGCCTAGCGCTACGCTTGTGCGCTACACTCTAGATCAGATTTTAAGTACTATTAAAGGATAAAAATGAGATTGCTTTTATAACAGTGTGATGTTGCATTCATAAGATAGAAATTTTACATAGCAAATTTTAAAATGGGTATTCCATTTTTTTTTTTTATTTCTAATGCATGGTAGTAAGCACAAAAGAAATTATAATTACTCCTCAAAACATACCTGTCATATAGCTCAGTGGATATTTGAATCTTTACATTTTGGGAAACTGGGAAAGAGAAACACTAATTTGTTTAAAGCACTGGAATCACGAGTAGGATCTGAGATATCTTTTTCCCCTAAATCTGTATCCAAGATGAAACTTTACTACAGCACCCTAATGAAGATGAAATTTTATTTATTTTAACAATATTTTCAGTATTCTACCTTGTTCCAGTTCGTCTTCAAGGGAAGCAAGTGACCCATCATAACTACTGCAGAACTCTTGTGCAGAATACCAGTTTCTCAGATGCTCTGGATCCTTCGGAATTTGTATCAAAAAGCACTGTTTAAAAACAAACAAACAAACAATAAAAAATAAATAAATAAAAGGCTTGTTTTGTTTCTTCTCCAGTTTAAAAACTGTCAATCACTAAGAGTGATCGCTAAAACATTTCACACGCTGTTACTGAAAACTAAATATTTCATTAGTTTCTGTCCTACAATGGACCTCTCCAACAGGCTTGGTATCAGTTTTCAGCTGCGATCAGGCTTGGATTCAAATCAGTTGTTTAAAGGCAAACATAATCTGGGTTAAATTTATCCTTGTAGTCACTGCAGTTTAGCACTGGGATTAATCCAGCCACCTCGATGCATGTTGCTATTACGGAACGTATGTATTTAAGAGAAGCCTGATGAAATAATTGCCTTTCGACCTTCAATTGCAAATAGACTTTGGTTTATAATTATCTTTGATGAACCCTATTTGAAACAGCATCTTTCGAAGAATGACAGCAGTTAGGGACCACTTAGTACAACAAGGGGTCAGAGATCTGTTTTGAGACCATAAAAGACTCTTGGAATTGTCAGAAGTGGAAAAGGGAGGATGGAACAGGCTTTTCACAGCCAAAGCACAAATACGCTTAGATAGCTTTTGCATATATGAGTATTCATCTCCTTCAACTAAAGTAAAATTTTTGACACCTTATTAAGACAACTTCTGTGTGCAAAGCTACTTAATAGCTGTAAACCTTTGTACCCCTGTCAGTAGTTATAAAACTAAGGGCCCTGCTTTCGAAAAGGAAGAAAATCTTCAAATATCGGATAATCCTTAAGAAGTCCAATTTCTGTCATAAATATGGAAGGCATTTTGAATAATCAAACAGCAGAAAAAGATGTTTTACTTTGAATCCAAAGTGCAACCAGCCTTTGGGACATATTCCTTGTTGGTTCTGGTCTTTTGGAATCTCTTTCTCTATTTTCCATGCCAATTTACGTTTACAAATACAGGGAAGAGAGACAGTACAGTTTTCATCACCCCAGAGTCCTGTGTAAAAAGAAAAATCATAGTTCAATATTGGCTTGACAATTGGAAAGGGTTTTATTCTTAGCTAGCTTAGATATTGTTAAGAAGGGTACCCGTTAGTGGTTGAGTAAGATTCTACATCAAATACATTTGGACATATTGCATCACAGTGGAGCTGATGGTCCATGGGGCTCATACTTTTGCTCCCAGTTTTAATTTATTAAGTTAAACCAATTCCTCTACACTGAGTCACATAACATATGCCTCCATAATCATGTATTTTAAAAAATATTAGTTATGCAAAAAAAAAGGAAAGGTATAGAAATGATGCCTTCCAGATAAAATAGTTTGACTTCCTTACATTGAAAATTTTTGGCAAGATCCAGGTACTGACACAAAACGCTGACCTGCTTAGGAGGAAAATAGATTTTCCAGTGGAACACAGCGCACTCANNNCGCCCTCAACAAGTTGTTGACCAGGTCCCATCTGCTGGCCAGCTGGGGGGGAGGGTGGGCGTCTCTTCCTTTTATCCGATACTAACTACGGTGACGCCAAACTCAAGCACTCGAAAGTCATGAATCAAAACCCCGAGATTATGTGTGGAAAAAAAGAAGGTTTTACATTTTTTCAGTTTTGGCTTTTGATGCTGAGATTACAAGAGTGCAACTGGATTAATTTTTTTCAGCCCTTCTCACAAATACAACGCTGGATATTTTTTCTTTCCACGGAACCTGACAGTTTACTATGACTTGCAGATCTTCAGAAAACAGAGACTGTGAGATGAGAGAAATCACTGGAATCAGCAGCACTGTAATTTTTTTTATTACTGTAGCAAAATATAGAGCTATGTGATGATGTAAAGGCTAGCACCAAAACCATGGTACCCAAAAATCCCTCAGCAGATTGGCTATGTGATCAAAAATAAGCTAGAAACCTGAGTATTTAAAGTTGTGTGCTGATAGAAAAAGAGTTTATAAACACAGGAAAAATTATTGCTCGTCCATCTGGCTCTTTGGGTTATGAGAAAACTGACTGTGAAAACCAGCAATGCATTAACATTTTTGCTGTGCCACATAACAGATTCTTAAGTAAAACTAAAGATTCAGTATCGTTGGAATGTTTGTATTTTTACATTAGAGTCCTGGAACTATTAAATCCTATAACCTAGTCTCTGAGCATATTCATGATATTTTAATATTCTTAACCATAAAAGCAGTTATGCAAATTATAACCATGTGACAGGACTATGTAATACAGGACCATGTAGTATGGATTGCATTTCTTGAAAGCAATTAAAATATAACCCCTTTGGCCAACAACAGACTCAACTCACAACTCCTGCCACAAAAGGAAATATAAAATAAACCTGTTTGTGATGAAATGAAGCCACATCTTTTCCCTGGTTTCTGCAGATCTCTCTCCCTCCCTTCATTCCAGTTCTGGTACGTTACTGGTGATTCATCTCTCCAGCTGCACAGAAATGTTAAGATCGTAGTTACATTTTTTCCTATCCTTACCTAAAAATACAACCTCCATTAAAAGTCTTTGTAAGCAGATACAGGGTAGAAAGTACCCCTTTATTAACTAAGCTTTAAAAAACCAGACAATCACAAGGTTGATATTAATGTCTTTGGCTTGTATCTTTTACACCTTTTTAGAAGAAATACTCTGACATGGAGATAAACGAAGGGTAATATATTCTGAATGGTATTTACATGAGAACGGAAGTTGTCTCTTGAACATCCCACTCGGTCATCAGACCGTTTTAGTCCATCAGAGTGAATGGCAGCCTGTAAACAGAGCAGCTGAAGTGCAGGTATTCTTACCGAAATTCATCGCTGTGGTTTTCTGCGTGCAATCCAATCCACCAGTGAACATCACTATTTGATAGCTATTAAAAAAAAAAAAATATTTTGCCATATGTTTAACTGTTGTTGCCCTCTTATGAAAGCGTTAACAAACCCCTAAAATCAGGCTCTGTTTGTATTCAGCTGAATAGCATCTCCATTGGGTTCCAGTGGGAAGAACAGGTGCTAAATCCTGCCCGTGTTAATTTTTATGTCACTTCGATAAGGTTATTCACGTAAGTAGAGCATGATTTAGTCCCCAGTTTCCACTGGATTGCTGATGCATCTTCTGTAAATTAGGAATTTACAATTTTAGGAATTTACAGCCTATCTGGCTTGAAAAGGACTGTAGCCTTAGGCCAGAAGTTGTTTTTTCCCAACTCCTAAAAATAGACAATAGCAAATACTTCCTTTTAGCATTGATATACTGCTGGTCCTTAATGTTTCCAAACTGTTTTCTATGAACATTTACTGATTTTGTGTAGCTCACACAAGAGATTCCTAGACATGCTTTCCAGACTGACTGTTGTTCTCATGAAAGGGTCTAGACCTCCACTCCTAAAAGGCAAAGCATTATGGAAAAGTCACAGAAATAACGTAATTCAAACAGCCTTGTGCTGACTTGATTCTGCCTTAAACTACGAACCGGCTTCACCTTCAGGGTTAGCCACTCAGTAGTCTCAGTTTTGGGGTCTTCAGGAAAGAGCCAACAACAAAAAGTTGTGAATGTGCAGGACACTGGAAAAGCCACCCTGTCTCTGAGAAGCATTTCTTTTTTTCCAGAAAGAACTGAAGTGCAGCCTGTGTTGTGGCAGCCACACTGTCCTTGGAGTTATAGTTAGGATTTCACCAGTTTACAGCTTATATAGCAATATCAAATGAAGAAAACAGACATTTCTGACAAAGAGGAGACTCAGGGATGCTGTCTGATTTGGTATTGCCTAGCCCCTGAGCTTAGTTTTCTAATCACAGCACTCAGCCTACACATTACATTTTTTAAAGAAATAGTGAAAAATGTGATTTCAAATTCCATGCTAAGAAATTTTGACCACGTTTTCTAATGACACGTGCGAAGTCTATTCAGACTGCTGAGTATTATTTTGGTCATTGCCATCCTTACTCCTGCTTCCACAGGAAACTGGTTAGAATCACTCAGGGACACACCTGGCTATACTGGGAAAGCTTAGCCAAAGGCAGCAGGCTTTAAAATAGCTGCATATGTTATATCCTGAGACGAAACTTCAAGGAAGTTAACCTGATTTCTAATGCCAAGGGAGTAAACTCGGCTTTTTCATCTGAGAATGCTCTAATACCCACTAATTTTAATGATAAAACTGCTTTTAAAAGATCCCTTGTAAGCAAATGTGACTTTAAAGAAGCATTGTGATTAGCCATTTTAAGTGCTCTTAAGTTGGAAAAATACATCTTTTTTGAAGTTATGTCATTTTTTAAGTCATAAACATTCAGTTTTAGGTAAGGAAGTAATTACATCACAATACAATCTCTGGTAGATGTGGAAGATGACAGCCTAGCCAGTTATGTCACTCTTTCATTATAAGCTATCTCTGCCGTGAACTGTTGGTTTAAATCCAGTTCATCATGGTTTGATACAAAATTACTTAAATAGCAGAAAAAATGATGAATAATTCCTTAGAAACTTAAAAACCCCATCTTAACGCAACACAATTCTACGTATGCTTTCTATTGTAACTTGAAAGCAGAGGCAGTTGTACACAACGCAAGCAAAACTAAGCTAGTGTAGGTCGAGAGCTTTTCTACTCAGCACTATTTGTTCTTTTAAAGATTACACTATGATATCCTTTCACATTACAGCTGTAGAATTTTGCCCTCAGTAAGGCAGACAGATTATTTTTATACTTTTTTTTTTTTTTTTTTTTTTTTTTTTTATTTTTTTTTGCTGAGAACACCTAAAAGAAAACAGACTTAGTTTCTTGGGAATTCATCTGCTTCTGCAGCTATTTCTCAGCTTCAAATCTGTTTGTTACATCAGAGTGGTTCTACAGAAATTCTGCTTTCATCCAGAGGAGGGAATTTAGAGGCAGATGTCTCTTTTCCCACATAAAAATCCATAGTCACAAAGGGGTTTAATTCAGGAGACATCATACAAATGTGTGAACACATGGGAATGTTGCCCAAGCTGGCATACACAGAGGAAAAGGTAATCTATTTTGCAAGGTCATAAGCACCCACCTCTACGGTTTAGAGCTCTAGATTTAATTAAGGTGCAGGGAAGTTGGTAATTCTTCATTCTTGGCCAGCTGTCCCCAAGAGTAACCTTTCAAATCATCACACTGAGGATTTAAACTATGAAGACTGTTTCAAACATCTGGACTTACTGCCCACCTCATGCTAATATACCCACTGAAATGTCCCTCGGTATTGGTATTACTACCTGAAAACCAGCTGCAAGTTACTGAATGGGAACGGAGCGTAACTGTGAAACTGTGCGGCATCAGGAGACATCCTGGTGGATGCAGAACTGCTGTATGAATGCCTGAGGAACCATGACGGGTCCCCTTGGTCATGGAGGGGTGGGGGAAGAAGAAGAAACAGAGAAGGATGTACACCATATGTGAAACAAACCTTCCTCTTTACGCCTAATTACTTTCATAACTTGGGATAGGAAGCTGGTTTTTTCTCCTCTTGGGTCTTTTGAGGCAGACTGACCGACCTGCTCATTAGCAGAGATGATTCTGCAGATTCTGAAATGTTACTGACTTCTTTAGCTAAGTAGGGCTTCAGGGAGGGATGTGGGAAATGAAGACAGCAAGAGAACTATTTCTAAAGTAAAATGTCTTTCAGATTCTACCTGGAGCAACAGGCAGCCAGATACTCCAAAAGATGCAGCAGAAAATAGCCAGTTACTGCCTGAGGGTTTATTTTTTCAAAGGGGTAGTTTTTGTTACCTTCTTAATTTTATTTTGAATAAAGGCTTGTTCACCAGAAGAATTTACTGTTGCCATTCCACTGCGAAGCCAGCCACAGACAAACTCGCAGGTTTCCCAGTCCGCAGGACTGACATGGAAAAGATATTCTGCTCCTTGATAATATGACCACGGCAGTTCTAGAAAAGGAGCAGAAGAGTCAGTGGTGTGCAGGGGTAAAAACTCATTTCAAGTCTTATTCTTTGTGACCCCCGTGGCCCGCCTTCAGCCACTTGTCAGAGGACAAATATGCCACAACTAACAGCAGAACCATATTTAACATATCAATTTATGAAAAAAAATGCACTGAGTCAATTTTTTTTTTTAATATTCTATCCAGTGATACTGCAGTAATATTAAGAGAGTTGCCCAGCCTTTGCAAAAAGGCAGTTTTAATGTGATGGAGAAGTTATCAAACTCCTGTGCTTATTACTGGCAACATTCCTTTACCTAACCGAAGTAGGGTCTGATGTTTCAGTGTTCCTAAACAAAAAAGTGGCAGATTTTGATCTGTAGCAACAAGTTCCTACAGAGTTCCTTAATGTAAATTTTTAACTCAGAACATTTTAGTTATTTCATTTTTACCAATGGCTTAAATTGTATTTCCAAGTTACAGTGTTTCAAGATGTGAAAAAAGAAAATGTTTTCATACCAGCTATGTACCAACTTGGATTCTTTGGTTTAACACCTGCAAAAATACATAAATAAATTAAAACATTGCTGATTAAGAATTAAAAGAGATATTTCACTGAAATTGCTTTCTCCACAAGGTAAGGATTTAATCACAATCATGAAGAATATTGCCATTCTCGTTCAGGGACAAAAAGAGGAGTTACACATGGAATAAAAGAAAATAATTGCCACACTTACTGAACATTTTTAGTAACCTTTATAAATAAGAACTTTGATTAACTCCTGCTAACTAACTGCTAATCATTGCTATCCATTTTTAAACTGACCGCACATATTAGACCTGTTAACTGGCCAACAAATCCTAGTGGCCACATATAGCTTTGCCATGATTTCATGCAGAAGACCAATGAGGAGAACTCCAGATGTGGCTAACAAGCAGGCCTTTAGGTATTTTTTTTCCTTGTCTCTCCTGAATTGCAAGTAATGGGTATAATAGACAATGTATGTTAATTAACACTTCACCTTTTGGTATTTTGCATATCCATTCACGCTTTTCATTGCAGTGTGCTGGAAAGACCGTTCTATTTACTTTGAACACACCACAGTTTCTTGAGTCATCTTCAATATACTTGCTCTCCAAAAATGCAGATACAACCTGAAAACAGCACATTCGTTATCTTTCACCGATAATCCAAGATGAAGCATTTCAAAATCTCATTACGGAGAAAAAGGAAGGATTTGGAGATGTGTGTATGGTATGAACATCATAAGCAACAACTAGAGGACCACCTAAATCACAGTGGTAAAATAAAAAAAATAGGGTCCATAATCATGTTCTCGCAATGTCCTGTTCAACTTTCCCATCTTATATCAGACTCCTTCTTCATAAAAATAATTGAATACCTATGAAACCCAACAAATTTTTGACATGATTAGCAGTAGTTGCCCACATCTAACAGCCTTTGCGTTGGTTCAACACGTTGCATGACTGAACTTTGCACTCACATTCTGAAATGACTTAAGTAACGATGGCAGAGCTGGCACTGTTCTTTGAGGCTGAAAACCAATTACAGTTTAAAAACTGACCCTTCTTCAGTTGTTCGATGTTTAAATTCCAGGTACTAACCATTAGTGTGGCATGTGGCATCAACGCCTTCAAGGATGCAAAATCAAAAGTGGTATTAAAAAAGGAAAGACTTAGCTCTGAATGCAGGCATGAACCTAACAGTCATACAACACATAAAGCACGTAAGCACAGCTCTAAGGCTTTCCAGTGCATGTGCGTGTGTATATGAGTAAATAAGTATATACACATGCACACACACGCGTTCACTCTGCATATGCCTGGTCCTGGGCTAAACACAACATGCTTTGCAGGAAAGCACACATCTGCAAAGCTTTACCATCTTTTATTAATATAACTTTAAATAAATAAATAAATAAATAAATAAATACTTTTGCAGTCGCATAGCCCTTTTGCACAGGCTGCTATTTTAATAGTAGTGTACTATTAATCCTATCCTAACAATTACTTTAAATGAAGTATGTGGACATGAAAACCAAACAGTTTTCCTGGCCAACATTTGCTTATTTTTGTGAACTTATGCTCAGATATGACTTGAAAGGTTACTGAAATATATAGTATACAGATAGTTACAGGTGTTCTGTCAGACCACTGCCATGTCCCTCCAGAAAGCACGTTTCTTTTATTAAATCCAATCCAGAACTGTCTGTCTTCTGTCCTATGATGGAAACAAAGAAAATAACATTTCTCAGGCACTTTTTCCTTAGCTATTTCAGAAATTATTTTTTAAATAGTGCAAATACCCATATTCATTTCTTCTTGAATTCAATATATCATTCTGTAATACATTTCTTAACTTTTTAGTACCCTTGAAGTAAACATAGGTTCTCCTACTAAAATGTTCGATTATATTTTTAAAGATGAGAGCATATAAAATAGGATTAAAATTGCCGCACCTCCATTTCAACGGGGAATGTTAACTCACAAGAATATCACCTTGACACTAACAGTTGCTCGACATCTATTACAAAGGTCATCTTCAAAAAGAATCACATTACAGTGTTGCTAACACACTTCTTTTCACCCATTTCTAAGTTCATGTTAGAGCAGAGACTTCTTCAGCCACTAGTAGAGGATGGAAGAACCTAAATTGTAGATTATTTTTACATATTAGTATAATTAAGATAAATCTTGTTGGTGTTAAAAATATATTTACCTATCAAAAATTGTATATAATAAATCATTTAAAAATGTCTCTTCATAGATATGGCTAAAACTAGCAAGATGTGCTCCAAAATCCTGGCATAATGCTTCCGCTTCATGCCATGTTCTTCTCATTAGAACTTTTTCATTGTGAAATATCTGCAATAAAATAAACAGTCATAAATGTAGCTGATTTTGGAGAGCAGTTGTTTCAGAAACGCATAAAAATCAAATATTATTCGCAGTTTTTCCTACAGTAAAGCCATGTATATTCCAAGTATACTTCTGATTCTTAAGACTTTTACTCATTTGAAAATGCAGTGAAGGATGGTAACAATTAACTTTTGTTAGTTGAGTGAAAGAAATAATGCTTTATCAAAAATATTTTAGGAACAGTGTATCCCTAAGCTGATGTAGAATCGGAAAAATTCAAAGCAAGTTTGTCACGTACCTTGTAGCAGTTGAGCAGATTAGCTTCTGACTCCCATCCAAAATAGCAGGAACTCAAATGTTTTTGAAAAGTAAGTTCAGGTTCTTCGTAAGAATTGATTTTTTGCTTGCACAATGACATTGCTTTGAAGTTCTTACAGCTTTTCACCTCCCAATAACCAATGGGGTGCTGCCCTCGCATAGCCACACATCCTCCAGGATGACCTAGACATGGGAGTAAGTGTTGAGTATCAGAGTAAAGCATTTGAATTGTGTGAATTTTTGGTGAAGGGACTGTTTGATCGGCATCAGGTTCTGGATAAAACCTCAATGAACTTACAAAAGTAGCAAATTCTCTGGTCAGTGACCAGTTTATAAGCCTATCTTGGCTGACTTGAGCTTGTCAAATGAACCATGACAAAGAGTTCCTCTCACAAAATGCATGAGATAAATGCAAATTAAAATAGTATTTTTGCAAACTGCAGTACTAAAGCGATAAAAGTAAAGAGTCCAAAACTGAGAAGCAATTAGTGAAATGGAGTGTCTTTATTATTGGGTCTCTATTCTCAGGTATTGCTAAGAGGTTTACGTTTCAAACGTTGAACAACTATTTCATTTTTTCGTGTTTTGTTTTCTTGGAATGTTTTCCTTTGGATTACTATAAAACAAACAAAATCAAACAAGCAAACCAAGTATCAGCAAAGTAAAAGGGAAGAAGAAGAAACTTCCACACAGTGCTCTTATTGACAGAAATGTATCTAAGGCAATCTCTGCCCTCTTTTTTTCATATAAAATGCAAATTACAAACTGTGACTGGTACTGTAAAAAATTCATTACTTCTCTGGGACCTTTTGCTGGGAGTCTCAGGAAGCCCTGACGGCCTCCTTGAAAAGGCCATAAAGAAATGTATGAAAAACATCTCACAGAAAAAGAAAAATTTCAGGGATTAGCTGCGTCTGCAAAGAAAGCGTGCCTGTTAATTTTCCCCCCGCCACAGCGGAAGATGGGAAGAGCGACGTCCAGCACCCTGCCACAGCCGGGGAGCCCACGATAACAGCACCCGGGCAGAAAGCGGAGAAGGAAGCTCCGGCTTCTCCACAACTGCCAACTCATGTAACTCAATCCATGGCAGGAAGTTATACAGTTGACAGAAAATGTAAGCTTATCTCTCTGCTCTCTTGACCAGGCAGGCAGAAAAGGACCAGGACTCTTCAGTCACTGCTAAGCCACTGGTGGCAGGGGGAAGAGAGCGCACTGCCCCTCTCCAAGCAGTTTCTTTTTTTATTGCCATGTTACTCACGTGGCTGGTACTTGTTCCAGTTTGTGTAGCTCACGGAGCGATTCTTTCCCGCTGTACTTAGCCAAAAGTATTCTCCTGTGTTGTTAAGGTCTTGCAATCCTATCCAAAAATAAGTTCTCTCAGATTTTACCATGCTACGGATCATGCTGTTGATAAAAGCTTGTTCAAACCTTAATAAAATAATCAAGACAAAAAGTTTATTAGAATAAAATAGCTCAATTGGTATTTCAGTGAAGAGCCCTCATGAAATGATTTAAAATTACGCAAGAAGAGAAAAATATATATGAGGTACCTAATTTTCTTTACAGAATGCTGTGGGGAACTTCAGGAACAAGTCTGTAACATAAACCACAATTTTTCCCTATTTTTTTTTTAGCATTTGGGCACAGAGAAGAAACAGTAGATTAAGATCTTATAAGCTCAATGCTTGAACTACAAGATGTAAAGACAGAATATACTAATGATGCACAAATAAAAATAAGAAACTCCTTGTATGAAGGAGAGAAGATAGCGGGGTCTGAAAAAGCTACAGAAGAAAGAAAAGAAAAAGCTCTGCACAGAAGTATCCTGTTGGAACCGGACACACAAACGAGCGCTAAGAAACCAGAGCTGAAGGAGTCAAAGCACTAGCTGATCTGACTGCAGAAGGAATCACTTTTTCCTTCTTTAATTTCTTCATTAAAGTTACGTGAGAGATTTACACCTTTTTGCAAGTAATAATTGTTGCATATAGTAACCCATTTGTCACTTAAACATAATTTATTCAGACATAATTGGTACAGCATTATACAAAAATGCTTCAGTTTATGAGCACATTTAATCAGCTCCCTATAAAAATATACACAGCAAAGTAAATTCCCAGTTTGATAAAGACTTATATGACTTCTTGGTTTCACACAGTGTGGAAAGAATGGCTAAATACCATAAGGATGACGTTAATGTGGAAAACTGAATGTATCTGTAACACTGAGAGTGACTGAGAACTTTTATTTAATTGTCATTTCCTCTGCATGTTCTCTTTTTATATCAACTCTCCTTCCCCTACAACATACTTTTTAAAGAATATTTTAGCATCAATACACTGAAAAGTTTTTGCATCTTTCACACCAAAACAACAAACCTCAGCAGTAATTAAAAAAAGAAAAAAAAAAAAAGCTAAACTAACAACTAGCTTCCTTTACCACTCCAACATTGGAACTGGGAACTAACATAACAAACAGTGATGGCTACATCCAGCAAAAAAAAAAAAAAAAAAAAAAAAAAAAAAAGAAAGAAGCAGAAAAAGACAGAAGACGTGCTTCCAGTGACGTGCAGCGTGCCGTCAGCTCCCTGGGATGTTTGAACTGCAAATGCTCAGCTGCGAGAATTTGTCCTTTATCCTCCCCGTACGGATTACTGTCATACTGCAGTACAGCGCTGCATGCATCGTACACAATCCTGAAACCATCTGGCAGGCCAAATTCCCATCGATGTAAATCCTTATGTGGGGTAGCCTGTGTTTTCCTAAAATGTCTAGCTATCAATCCTCTGATTGCTGGTGGTTACAGTACTTCCCCCATCCTAAAGGGAGGGAGGATTTCCTCCTTAAGGTTTTTTTTTTACAATAAATACCTGGAGGTTAAAGTATGTATGTAATATATCTATCAGTATGTCATAAACTTTAATGGGAATCCAACATATAGGGTAAATCACAAAGAGATCAGAGAAAACCCAAGCATCTGGACATCTGCAGAGGAGAAAGCCTTTGCTGAAGCTGGAATACAGGTAAATAGCAACAAAGCAAGGGAAGACAGATCTCAAATGCTTTCAAACATTTACTCTCTCCCCCTATTTGCTGAGAATTCACGTAAAATGCATACATAAATAGAAACATTTATAAAACATTAATTGATTTGGATTAAAATTTGAAATATTTTGATTATAAAAATTAAATATATTTTCATTTTTCAGTATAGTTTCCAAGTACACTAATAAAGTTTCTTAAAGATGTTACATACCTCTGTAGGAAGCATTTTGTTTAGATTCCTGCATGCTCGCATGTGTGCACACTGCTGTGTTTATTAGCCTAAAAATTGCTTTTTACTAAATTTATTTTCAATTAAAAAATAAAACAAAGCGCACCTTTGATTTTAGCCAATGTTAGTAATTATGCTCGCCTCTCACGCAAATATTATTTCATAACGGTAATATCTTTTGCCATGCAACACTTTCTAAAGTTAGAATAGCTCGTTAGAGGTATCTTCACGCTGTCTAATAGGATTAACTACCTGTTTGTTACTGATACAAGTGCAGATGGGCAGAAATAACCACTGGAAGCATGTTCAAAACTTCGAGGGGTACTGTCGATTTTGTAACAATATCCACCATGTCTTTCCCATCCCTTAAAAGAAATGAACATTATTTTATAGATTATTAATTATTATATAGTTAAAAACTTGATCCCCTTTTGTACTTTCTGTCTGATCATCCCTGATGTCCCTATAGCCCTTTTCCTTTCCGCCGTGGTTCAAGAGTAGTTACGCGCAAGGTCACTGAAAACGTGAGTAAATTTAACAAAAGTTTAAAGTTTAAATCCTTAAATTGTGCAAAAACTGGCTTAACACACACACACAAGATAACATCTTTAATGAGTATGACAAAAATGTGGGCAACAGTTAAGGCACTCTCCCCGCATACTACTTTTGTTTCAATTTTATACTTTCAATATTGTTTCCCTGACTGAGTTTTGGGGAGGTATGCCAGGCCCCTCGGACAGCCATCTCTTTGGCATGAAGCGTGTAGTAGCACTTGTTGGTTTCTACTTGTGGTAACTCATTGCTGATATCCAATACCTGAAGTGCAGGGTAAACACTGCCATGTCAGATTCAGTTAAGCTGTTATAAAAAAGGATTACAGCTGCCCTTTGTCTTCAACTGTAAACAGAAATATTAATTCCAGAAATTGCTGGCCTTTCATACAGCAGTGCACTCTAGTTATTTTCCTTTTCTCAGCTCCCTTGCTCATTTTCAAATAGAACTTCCAAAAAAAAAAAAAATTTAAATTAACAATCATCCTACTCTAATAATGCAGAATTAAAATGACACATTTTCATGGTTTATCAGATGAGCCAGAACACTGAGTCAGTGGTAAGCCCGCCTCATTTCTTCTTATTAATCTTTTATTTCTTATTATTCATCTCTGGGTGTCCAGAAGACGCTACCAGGACGGGTGTGAATTCCGCCCGCGTGAGTTCACATGGTGTACCTGCCTGGTCATCCTGCTTCAGTGTTTTAAATAATCAAGAGAATAAAGAGATAATAAACCATCTCTGTCTAAACTTGAAGCCACACACGCACAGGAGAAACAGCCAATCTCACGTTGTCTCTTCCACGAGGGAGGTGCTGCTTGCAGGGGAGCTCACAAAGCAGCACAGCAGGGAGCAAGCATAGCACCCAGGCGGGCACCATCAAACACTGCTTGATGGTGACGTTAACAGCAAAAGGAGAAAAAAGGGGAAACGGATAAGCTCTTTTTCTGCTATCCATCCTCGGGTACAATAAAATGCACAAGATGCTGCTGCAGACTTATTCAGGACAGCAATCAAACATTATGCACATCCTTCAGCCATGCTGAATCCAGGGAGGCAAATTTCAGCTTCTAGTTAGGAGTGTTTGCTGTCAGGGTAGCTGACAGCTCTGCTGCCTTTTACTATCAACCCCCTTCGGTGCTTGGAAGATGGCTGGGCACAGCCCTTCACATGGCACAAAAGCACAGAAGCAAAACGAGCTGTAGTATCAATTCCTGTGGTTTCACCTGAGAACCACACATATGCATTGCTCAGACGCTGGCTTTGCAAACAAAAATAAACTGGGTTGAGGCTCTTCCCTATCTCCGCACCGATGAGCTGGGACTTCCCCATGGGCAAAATGCGTTGGCAGGTGCCGAGGGCTCTGCAGCACCCCGGGACCCAGCGGGCTCTTGGCAGTCCCGCAGAGGACACAGCAACACCGCTTTCACTTTGATGTGCACCAATACTCGGGGGAGTAGGGGCTGGAAGATGGCTAAGTATTGACCAAAAAACTCTCTACAGGGATGCAGGTAAGAAACAGCAAAAGTCTAGTTTCCTTCAACTAGAATTCTTGAGTGATAAATGCACTAGTTCGAATGAAGCAAACACAATCATCCTAACCTCTCGGATATTTTAATCTGGAGCAAATGGCACTGCATAACCTTCATCTTAAAGCTTTCTTGGTGCCTGAAGACTGGAGTAAAGTAATTTGACACTAATCTTTACATTAAAAAAACCCCCAAAGTTGTGGAGTAACTGGAGGCCAGTAAGCTTGCACTGAGGGCAAGCGCAGATTGAGAAATTCCAAACTTAAAAGGCTAAGTGGTCAACAAAATGGCAGATGGCATTCTGTACAGATAGATATGAAGTGGTGCACATGGGGACCTCCCCTGCACTCTCCAATCATTTCCTCTATGAATTGAGGGACAGCTATCTCACTCCCACCGTGCAGGAACGAGATTTCGGGGTTACGACGGTTAAGTGCCATGAAACATCAGCTCAGTCAAAAAGTCAAATTGAACCTTAAAAATTGTGAGGAGAGAAAGAACAGAGAAGGTTACTCTGGCCTTTTGAATTCACTTTTTGCCATTTTTTTGGAGTTCTGACCCCCAATCTCAGAAAAGGATATTAGAAAAGGGCATCAAGGATGATGAAATGTATGGAGCTGCTTCCACAGAAGCAGTAACTGAGCAGGCTGGGACTCTTCAGCCTGGAAAAAGGAGATGCCTTAGGGAGGGTATGACACAGGTCTACAAAACCGTGAGTGCCATGAAGGTGGGCGACTACGTCAGTCCAAGACCTTGGGGACGACAAACAAAGCTAAGCCAGCAGAAGGAAGGTTCAACATGGAAAGAAGGTGGCATTTTTTCATTCAAAGGGTAGTAGATTTATAGATCTCCTCACTAAGTAATGTTGTAAATACAAAGAGTTTGCGTGAGTTCAAGGGGAAACCAGACAAGCACTTGGAGGGGATACACAATGCGGGCTGTTAGACACACAAAGCTTAAAAGGCTCAGGAAATCCCCTGAATAGTTGGGGGTGAAGGGAAGACTGGGGGAAGCATTATCCGTATTTGCCCTGTCCTGCTCTTCCCCAAACATCACTTGCAGCCACCGGTGGGAGGCAGAACACGAGGCCAAATGGACCCTTATTCTGAGCAGCCGCCCTTCTGCTCTTTACGAGGTTTTGTAGCCTTAATAGCAACTCTCTTCTTAAAAGTACAATTCTCTCCTGTTACAAAAGCCATAAAGGCACATGCTCGATTTAGTACTATACTGTTCTTTTGATGCATTAATTAAAGTGGAGAGGACCAGAGAAAGTCACCAGTACAAATACAGTCAGTTCTGCACACAGAAACCTCCCACTCAATTATAAGCAGCTGACAGCTCCACAACCTGTTTCAAAAGCTGGTTGAAAGAAAATGTTTAAAACTGTTATTTCAGTGTTGGGGAAAACTGCCCAGAGAATCTGACCTTTGCAATAAAATATTTATTCTCAGTAATAGCCTGCTGACTAGGAAAAAAGAATAGTTGACCTGCTAAGAGAAGAAAGTGCTTAGTGCTTTTATGTCTTAGGACGACAGAAGTGTAGGAAAAAAAGAGCTCAGGTTTCTGGTAACTTGATATGGACATCGTGCAAAAACTGCAATAAGCAGAACCACAGAAAATGTTAAAGGCTAGTTCATCTGATGCACAAGTCGTAAAATCAACACGAGATGAAAGCTCAGTAATAATACATAAGACTATAAAGCTTTAGAAAAGCAAACAACTGTGCCCGAGGCCAAAGCTCCCTGAGAATCTGCCAGCAATCCAACATGAATGACAGTACGAGGTTAACGAAGCAAAAGATCAAATGTGAGAAACACCAATACATATTCTGTAAATTTTAGGCAAGTCAGCAACAGAAAAATGGGGGGAAAAAGGTAAATCTGGATGAAATCAAGACAGCCCTGGAAAATCAGGCCAATAACTAGCAACAACTTATACACTGAATGTTAAAAGAGAGTTGTCAAGACAAAATGTCTGAAATCAAATGTAGCTTTGAGTAAGTTCTTTTGAGTAAATTAATATAACTTTTTTCACATTAGAAAGAAAAGGATCTATCAAAACCAAGGGACTATAACAGGGTTCAGCATATGTTTTTACAGGGTGTGAAACTTCAACAAGAAGAAATTTATCCTGAGTAGGAGGTTTGCCAGAGCAGACCAAACTACCTATGACCAGTGACTCAGTCTCTTGAGTCTCGATCCTGTGAGGTACTAGAAGTTGAAGTGCTGTCAAGCTCCTGACTACAACTGCAAGTCTTGGTGCTCTGCACATTTTTCACATGATCAGGACTGTGACAAACCTTTCTTACACTAATAACACACAGAATTCTTGAGTGATGAAATACATTGGTCCAAATGAAACGAAAGCAGTTACCCTAAACTTCTGGAAATGTTAAGCTAGAACCAAGCAGTAACTTCTGCCTCCATAGTGGTATGACCAGAACGCTGGGTCTGACCACTGTATGTCTGGGGAAGGACTGCATCTGACTCCGAACAGTTCAGCTTCAACCTTCTTATAATTCAACTGAACTGGTTGTGTTTCTTGACTTCTCAAGAAAAAGGACAGGAAATTAAAAAAGGAAGACAATGACCTAGAGAGTAAAGCAAGTTTGAGAAGAGAGATTTTTGTTGATAGAAAAAGATGGTCACAAAACTCCTCTGGCGTTTTGAATAAAACACAAAGTCTACAAGTTTGCTCTTTTCACACTGTGAAAAGGAACCGATGGCAAATGAAATCATACTTTAACACATTACCTTTTACTACCAGAATGCAGAGACTAAAAGCCTGAAAACCTGTTGTAGTGTCCTATTTAGATAGCTGCGCTCCTTCTCGTTTGTGCTTGAAAGCAAAAGGAATGCTAATGTACGAGTGGAAGAGTTCACTCTCCGTGTCAATGAAACTGACTGTTTTTCACCCTGACATTCCATTTCAACGTATGAAAACCATGTGTGGGATGAGGCATCATATAACAGCCATTATTTGCACAGATGGTGGACAAAAGTTTTCACTTTTGATCTAGAAAGAAATAGGAACTTGGGTCACAACCGCTGACAACGCAAAAAGCCATGAAAGGCACCTTGGGAAAGCTTTTAATCTTACATTAAAATTTAGTTTACATACTTTTAAGGCAAACAATGAGATTTTTCCTAGCAAAACATGCACGTCTTTAATAAAAAAAACTAAAATTATATATCTATTTACATCCATATGTTCCGTAGCTACATTTAGAGGTTTCCTATATAATTCTATTTTATTAGTAAGGCTCTAAACCAAACAAAAACCACAAAACCCCTTACCTCTGGACAACTTGATTCCAGCTCAGGAGAGACATTATTAAATTCCCCTGCTTTTTTGCAAATGTAGAAAGATCTGTCTTCACATTTTTTAACCTTCCATTGTCCCTCCTAAGGGATAAAAAGACGTATATTCTGTACATACTCACATTCGCACGCAGATCTACACACGCATTAGATTACACCCCTCCTCCTATTTTAACTTTTCAGTAAAAACAAGTAATTTTTCTCACTTTATTCATTTATTTATCCTTAGATGGACCATTTATTTCTACCAACACTGTCAGCAGCACTTTTCAAATCAATCATACAAAAGGGTTTGTCTCTTTGAATCGCTCTTTGGGATGTAATGGGTCTTAACTAATATTATGGCCGTGCCAGAGCACTAACTTTTCAGAACAGATAGGAACTTTCTTCCTATCTATTATAGTTCTTTGTAAAATTAATCTTCATATTTCAACAGTCCTTACTCAAGATATTACAAAGTTTGTATGATCGAGTTTTCAGACATCTATACATACTGGATATGTACCAAAAATAATGCTTGAAGAATTTTATCTTGAACCTCCTTTTCCTTTGTATTTTACATTTTCATTTGTTTGTTTGCACTTGCAAACTGAGTAAAATATGGTTTTGTGTATCTAAAAACCGTGATTTTACCAAAGTCCTATTTTCTGCTTCCAATGGGAACCCACTTTTCCAGGTCACTGTAATTGTCTTGACTTTCCCATGAGTTAAAGATTGCAACCTGGACCCACTACTGGAGAGATAACAGAAACTCTTTTTGATAGTTTTCACACTTAGACAAAACATACTTTAAAAAAAAAAAAAAAAAAGGATTACAGTGCTACTTAAGTCATGTATTAGTGCATTTAAGTACTGTTAATTGTAAAAATAAAGTAAATTTATGACCAAATTATGAAAAAATTGACAGTGCCATGAATACCGATAAGACAGGACATAGCGTTATTTGAACATTACTCCCAGTTTTACAACACCTTCCTGATTTGGGGTCAATCTTCCTGCTGTCAACTTCTATATTTTTATGTAGACTACTATCTGTTTTTGAAAGATGCTACAAACAATTTGTAAATATTGGCAGGAAGATAAAATAGGCATAGCTGACAGTTTTTCAAAACATGAATTTGAAGCTTTCAAGACCAGAACTGATGCATCATAAATTATGACATACACTACTTGGATTTTAAATTACTTTGTCTTTATCAAAATACCTACTCATATTTGTTCTCTTCCATTTGGCAAGCTTTATGTATGTAACATTTTTATTGTACATAAGCTCAAAATCTATGATTAATTTTCTGTGCACCAGCGCTGCAAAATAATATTGGTTTCTAAAGGCTACGTTGCATTTATCACAACATGAATATATTAGGAATCAAAAACCAAAGTCATACTACAGGTCATGGTTTTCAAAAGTACACACAGTGAGAAAATAAATTATTATGAGCTAAAATAAAAGCGTCTGTCTAATTCTTTCAAAAAGAAAAGGAAACTTACAGATCCTTGTGCTGAAACACAGAATTGTCCTGTTGTTTGAAAGGTGTTAGGTTCTTGTCTGTGCCAGTTAGAGAATTTTACTGGGGTGCCATCTGACCACTCAAAAACAATGGGGGTGTTATTACTGTATAACCCAATCCATGTTTCAGTTACATTTTCTGTAAAAGAATAAGTGAGTTCAGATTTTAATGGTGAAGAAATAATGCCTGTTGTTCCTGTAACATCAACACCACCACTAAAAATTATTCATGGGATTTTCATAAGAATTACCTTATTTCAGGAAAAAAAAATAGCTGTAAACTTTAGGAAACCTTACTGATGAGATAACGTTCTACTGCCCTTGAAGACTAAATTGTTTCAAAAATAGATCAACATATGCGATAATATGCTTTGAAATCCTGAAAAATCCAAATCAAGAGCACATGCACTTTTTTGAAGTGACGGGGCAGAAAGCCTGACATGGAAGGGAAAGATTTCTTCGTATAATCTTCCATGGCACACTCAGCTTTAGGTTTCTCTGAGTGATGTTTATAAGTTCCAGTGACAGCACAGTTGTAGCCACAGTGGCTGGCAAACACAGGAAAGACAAGGCTTGCGGTTTGATGTGGTGTCTTACTGGACCAGCTCCTACAGCCAGAAAAAGCAGGCAGGCTTTCAGGCATGTAAGCCCTTCTCCTGAAGAGAAGCCTGAAGCAGGTCTGAAATAGAAGCAGCAGACTTTGAAGCTGAATGCAAGCTGAGAACAATTACATCTACCTATTAGAGCACCTCTGGAAATAATGGTATTTGGTATCTATGGAGTGTGTTAATAGAGGTGAGGAATATGATAGAGTGGTTAATCTCCTAAGAGAAAGACAGACGGGACAGCAAAGATGATGGGTGCCAGGAGGGATGATAATGGGAGATGATGTCCAATAAATCCGGTGTAACACACCATCCTGCAACCACAGCTGATGGGGCAGAGTTGACAAAATATGTCACTGTGCCCCCGCTCCGGGAAGCTTAAACTCGTGGCCAAACTGTGCAGCTCTGCCAGCACATCGATGTCAGCTGGAGGCACAAAATATTCAGTTTTCTTTGCTGCTGTTATGACAACAAAAGTCTTGGCGTTGCTGCACCAAAGAGCTTTTGTTCATTAAGTTCCCTGCATAACTATGCTACCTCTTAGGACAATGTGGACTAGCAGAACTCCTTTGATACACCCTGCTGCCATCAAAGGGGACTCTGCCAACATACTAGCAGCAGCAACTTCGCAGTGTGGACAAGGCCAGCTTGAAAGCGAAAGATACTCTGAACTGTTGTTGCTTCTAAGCACAATTCTTGCATAAGGATAACCACTGAATATTTTGCAACAGTTTGCAAGGAACCAGCCAAGAACAGGAAAGAACAAAAGCTAGCGTGTTTACTGTGGCCTCCCTGTGTTTACTTTGTCAATTCATTTCTTTAGGCATGGTTATTGGAGAAGTTGATGCTATACATTTTTAAGACTCCTAGAAGGAGCATGCATGATGCTTTCTTTTTTTGTAAACATCATTTGGCTGTGCCATGTAATACAGTGCTTAAGTGGCTAACAATGTTGAAAGGCTGCACAAAAGAGCATCACAGAACACTTCAAGAAACACTGCACACTTTAAACTAACTCTCAAAACTCACCACTTTCAAGCAAGTTAAGGAGCAGCTCTGCATCTGCCATGGAGGATATACTAATGAGCCCGCTATTGTCACTTTGGCATGAGATAAAAGCATCGTTCCAGCTCTTCTCCTCTTTATGAAGTCTGTAACAGTAGCGACTGTGTGGGTACCAGCCAGCGTCACAACGAGTGGCATAATACTTCCATGTATCTTTTAATTAAGCATACAAAGTTTGTGTATATTAGATAGAGTTGCCAAGGTTATGCTATGTTCATAACACATTCAGATCTATTTTTTTTATCTTCAAATGCTGAAAACAGTCATCCAAGATGACTTAAGGAGGCCAAAACACATGCTCTGTGGAACATCACCTACCAAGCAAACTGAAATTTCTCCCACTTTATTTTATGATTCATCCATTTGGGCTGCTGGACTAGTGCAAACACGCTAATGGATCTATTATTCAGTTTAAAACATGTTGTATCTCCCTTATTACCGCTGAACCTGATTCAAAGCCAGCTAAAGCTTTTTCAGATGCGTTACCTACAAAAAGTTTGGGTAAGTCCTTTCTCATTATCTGAAACAAGTAGGGAAACTTTCTTTTAAGTTATCAGGAAGAAATTGAACCTATGTAAGTTGTTCTGATAAAAACAAAAATTAATGTTCTAATAAACTCAATTCTGTGTTTAACTTTCCCACAGAATGGGAGTCTGAGGCATTATATGTACTATATATCCTGTACTCATATAAACACTTTAAAAAAAATATGTACAATGCTTCTTTTGTATAACAAATGTACAGCACGCCATAAAAATAACTGCAAATTTTGAGCTGCATTTATACAACTTTCTTCTCTGTGGGCCACTGGTTAATTCAATTAGAAGCTTAAATCCTATTTTTAAACTCAAGTGTGGCTCTATTGTAATATGAAGAGAATAAGCATTCTGTAAGCCTCTGATCATGTAAGGAACCAATTAAATGCTATGTATATTACAATTATTTGTTAGTTTTAAGACTCTCAACATGTTTTCCAGCACTGCATTTAAACAGAAGAAAGTGTTATTACATCAGTTAAAGTAAACTGTATTCAACTTAAACTAGCAAACCCATACATTTAGTCCAGCTAAGACTGTTCTGCTGAGTTTATATGCAGGTGGCTTCCTCTTGTTCTCCTTCCACACCCACAAATAGGGTACAGTAACACTGAGAGACTTACCCAATGTTTCATGCTCTGTCTTATTTAAATGTTTTTTGCATACAAAAGGCAATCCAGATTCACATAAATAACTCTGCCAGCCGTAATTCAGTTTTGAATTAATCACTGCACAATGATTTTCTCTAAAACGGTCAAAGACACCTGCAAACACATCTTTGAGAAGCACAAAATTACAAAAAATCAGTTCTTACTTGTAAAACGGTGTCGTAAGGCTCTCTGCATCGTATTGAATGAATGTATAAACATCCCTGCACACCCAAACTTCTAGTAATATTACACCAATACTACAGACAGCTGAAATTTGACCATGATTTATACATGTGCGGCAATCCCTCCTTGGTTGCTCCTATCAGATGAGAGGCTGAAACAAGCTCTAGTGTCTATGTTATATCTGCTGGTGGACGGACCTCAAAATGTAGCAAACCAAGTCACAAAGCTCATGTTAATGTGCTAATGTTAATTACAGCATGTTAATGTAAATAAATTGAAACTCCTTTCCTCCGTGAAACCAGCTAGAGCATAGCTTTTAAACATGCAACTGGAATCTTAAAAACACCTTTAAAAGTCAACGACAAAATGGCTAGATCATTAATGCCTTGAACAGATCCATCTCAATTGATGCTACATCCCTAGAAGGGGCTTTTAGTTCCTGTATATGAATAAATATCTCTACATAAAAAGAGGTACACTCGTTCACTTGATTCACTTTTCAAACGTAGCTGTAGGAACAGCAGTCTTGTATCAAGCTGCAGTTACAGAGAGCATGTAATTACACTGCTATAACATATCCAAGAGGAACATCAAGTACTTGCTCTCCAGTTCACAAATACTAGCGGTGCTCCGTCTGACCACTGCCAGCCAGCATCTTCCTCCAGGTGATTCAGGCCCGTCCACAGCATCATGTCTGTGGCATTTAACTGCCCTGAAACAGAAAAAATAATCAAAGTAATACTTCACGCTTTCCCCATGTTTTAAAATATCTACAGGTACGGATCTGCTGTCCTGACTTCTTACAATAGGAATAAAACAAAACTTCAAATCAGTCTCCAGAAAGTTCAGGCTGTTTTTTCTGTCGTTAGAAAAAGGCTATTACTTTGTTAATCAACAGAGAGATGAAAAGGAATAAACTCAGAAGTCTGCATCCTTCAAAAGCTACTCATCCTGCAAACCCTTCCTGCAGAAGTTGTTGCTGACCTTAGAAGTTAAATCTAGAACAAGCAGCTACATAAAAGCTAGCCTGTTTCAGCTTTCCGTAAACGAAACAACTTTCAGTCCCCTTAGAGCCTGCAGGCATATCAAAAAGCTAATGAAATAATTTTTAAAACTTCCTGTTAGCTTATATCCTGCAATTGAAAATCAGCAATCATGGGAAGCAATGGGCAAGAAACCTGAGGCAGCCTTTCACATCACAGCTCCACCACCCATTCCTCCGCCTGGTCCTCTCCATGACTGCTAAAATACCCATGAAAGCCATGCTGTCAGAAGGCTCTCTGAGATGCTTGCTGCATGGGGGAAAGCAAAAGGCTTATCAGAGAAGGACTACCATCCATTTATGAAAACCGAGTTGGCAGTTTTCCCATACGGGACGTTTACTTCAAGCCTGCAGAAATGTTCTCGTCATTCACATTTGGTGAAGTCCAGCTTGCAAAGAAAACTTAACAGGAGAAAGGGACGCCAGGGTACACTGCAGAGAAGGTAAATATTTGTATAATTCTCCAGAGAAAACAAACACACTTCATAGCCACAGCTGCAAGAATGAATGGGAGTCTCTGTGGGGAGGGAGAATTAAGACAATTACACCCTCACATGACACATACCACCACTTCTGCACTCAGGTTATTAAGGTGGTAACTTACCTTCACCCTCGCTTTTGCAAACAGCTCTACTGAGGTGTGTTATGGCATGAAGCCTCGCAAGCAGCAATGGGAGAGACATCACATAGAGTATTAAGCTCCAAAGCTTACCCCTTTTTCACGGGTAAAGAGGAAATCTAACTACAGATTTCCTACAAGGTCCCCATAGAAATGTCTACTCACTGCTTAAGTTACTTATGTAGTTCTGCTCTTCAGGGTCGGTGACACTCAGCAGGTCTCCTCCTTGCAGCTGACAGGCAGCCCGTGCCTCATGCCAGGTCAGCACAGATGCAAGGTTGAACTGGTAGCAAAGGTGCGTGTCGGGGTTCTTCTTCCAAAAAACGTCGCAGCCGCTCTCTGCTCAAAAACAGACTCGTCACCAACAGCCCAAGACTACAAATTAATCAGAAATATAACACCTGGAACAATTCATTTAATTAATGACAGTAGTGTCCCAATGGAAGCACGATTATAAACTCCTTTCGTGTTCCTTTGTTAAAGAACATGTGGAAGTAGGGCACTAACGGAATAAAATGTTGCTCCATATTTCATACAGTTGATAAAATACTCAGGAGCTGATCTGCAGCTGGTGGTGATTTTCACAGCTCTCATGAAGCCAACAGAGCTACGTTTTCATTTATATCAGCTGATCATTTGTTCCTAAAGCTGAATGTTGAAACATTCAAACTATGAACACCTCACCCAACTTGCGGAGGAGCAGTCACTGGATCTCCTTCTATCTTGCACTCAAGAGAATAAACTTACTGTAATTACAAAGTATAAGCAAGTCTGAAAATACCATCTATTACAATGGTTGCCCAGAAATCCCCATTACAAAGACACATTTACAGCTGTTTTTAAGACGCTTTGGAACAGAGAACTGAAACGTAGCTTGAGCAGGGAGGGCTTCTCCAAACCACTTCTGCTGACAGAAGATACTATTTTGCTTATTTATGCAAGAAGCTGGAATATTCATGAAGATTATACATCCAAAATCTTTCTGATAGCAAGTACTTTTAAAGCTATTGCTTCTAAGTGTTTTAGGCCCAAGACGTGTCCAAGTAGTGCCCAGAAGAAAAGGAGCGTGCAAGATGTAATGCAGTCAACAGCAGAACGTGACTTTGCAAGAGCAATCCTTACTTTACACGCTTCAGAGAAGCTCCCTATATATCCCCGGGACAGAGGAGAGGGGGGTTTAGCTGCAGGGTAAGGTCAATGGGCTGCGCAGAATAACGTCCTTTTGCTCACCCCCTGTAGCTTTGCTTTCGGGATGAGGACTTGGGTCTCCAAAGGCCAAACATGATAAATTATGGTAAAATTTGTTAAAGTCTGCTTTTGCATTTTTTGAAGAGACATTCCCCTCTAACAGAAGGGAAGTAATCCAAAACAGAGTGCATCCTAGAATTACTAATAAAGAGCAAAGATACTCTTGGGGGGTGGGGGGAGAGAGAAGACAAGCAACATCTTACCAGCATTTGGGCAAAACCCCCATTTTTCATCTTGTTCATAGTGAGTTGTTGTGGCACACCAGTCAAATTCCTTTCCATCTCTGGTACACTCATAATACCACTTGTTGTTATATTTAAATGGAAAAATGCATGGGAAACCAAAAGAATTTCCCAGCAAGGTATATGTTTCTGGAATAAACAAAATGCAGAGATTAAAAGAATGCAGACCACAGACATTTCTTCGTCCCCATATTTCATGATTCCTGTCTTTAGCAGCAATGATAAAAATAAAATGCCTAAAGTTATTTTCTAATTTTAACTTATAATTGATAACACAGCATTACAAGTATGAGCAGCATAACTTCAGTGAACAGAATTTGGAAATAATAGTTTATGAAATTTGTCACCATGAAACAAGGCACATTCTCATAACTTACTACAATAGAAAAAAAAAAAAACAAAACCTTAACAATTAACATATAAAATCTGCACATTTCAGAACAACTACATAAAACAATAGCTGGCAGAATCAGTACACGTTCAGATGCAAACTCTACTTATTTTTTGTTAGTCTACGAGAGACGAGCAATTTAGCATTATTTCCCCTGCTCCTCCCCCTCTTTATAAAGTGGATTTCTAATGTTTTTTCATTCTCTTTGTCATTCTATGGGAAAGGAAATGTGAAGGACAAAGGAATATTAACTAAACTTTTAAAAATAAGTTTTTGTACCATGGGGAATAGTAATCTAGCTAAAGAACTGATGTTACATACATCTGTTGTCACAATCAATTAATGCCTTACAAAATATTTAAAATATTTTCCTATTGTACTTCGAGTACCAAAATATTGAGAGAATCCAGTGCAACTGAAAGCTGTAAAAGCTTTACCGCAGTGAGTGTCTCCTTAACCTCAGAGCTTCTACAAAAGGTCAAAGAACCACAATCACACTTAGAATGAAATTGTTTGTCAAAGATCCCATGTTGATAGCCTAAAGATCAAAGTCCTTCAACTACAGAATCAGTACATACTGCCAGGTTCCTAGAGGTTTCCAGAGTTAATGGCCGGCTGCACACATATAAAAAAAGCAGTTTACACGCTGTAAACCCCCTTTAAAGCCTTCTGATATGAACAGATGATACAAAGAAGACGGGTAAAAAAAAATAAAATCAGCATTGCTTCTCTGTCTGCCTGCTACCACGCTGCTAGCTACGGACGTGCAAGGCATAATCTCAGTCCTGGGAAGAAACCAAATTTGACAGCTATAGACCTCTCACCACAGTTAGATACATTTTTTTCTTTGAAGGTAGAGATGCGCCCCCCCCCCCCCCCCCCCCCCCACCTGGTGGACTAACAGGCTGGCTTGCATTTGCACATTCTAAGGTAGAAGGAGGAAAATAGAAATTGGAGGTGAAAGAGATTTTGCCAACGCAGTTAACTACTTTGGTCCTGAAACCAAGCTAGAAGCGCCTGCCCGAGGCTGATCCTCTTCTCCCAGATGTTGCAGTACTAGGGCTAAACCAGGTCTACTTTCATCTCGCTACGTGTACATAGCAAATGCGTAAGACTTTTTGTGGGTTTAACTATTTTCGGTCTGGTCTTAAGTATAAACTCTGCCAGGTTTTAAAAAAGAGGTTGGACGCTATAGTGCTTTCCCAGTTATCACAGCTCCTAAAGGAACGACTTTGGAGTTAGCAGAGGCCAAGCCCAGCTACACCTACAGAGGAAACCACTGAGACCAGACCTGCAACCCAAGCACCCAGTTCAAATGGGGAGAACCAACAGTTCCAGTCTGAGACACGCTATGCAAACATTAGGTCTTTCCTTCTACAGAAATGCCGAGAAAGGGGTCAAGGTACAGTCTGTTTGTTGCTGTTTGTAGTCAATGGGTTTATCTTAGTCCTTATACCTGGAAAACTGTTCAGGTCCGCAGACCTGCATCTTGACATACATTCCTACGCCTTCGCTAGTTGTACCGCAGGGTTAATCAAAAGCCTGATCTCTGCTCCAAAGTTTGGCACGTTCAGAGTCCAGGTGCTGAACGTTGCAAACATTCGGTTCATGCACGCTGCGATCACAGACTGATTTTCAGCGACAGGAATTCCAAATCTTTCGTTATCTCTCTTTGGGTTTATCTGATAATGAAAGCCGCAGGACAGGCAACAGCAAATGCTTAGTTCCCCTTTTTATTTTACACAGGATTTGAAATGAGCATTTCCTGGTTCGCATGGATACTGGTGCTTTTTTGGGTCCATATAACAGATACGGAAAAAAATCGTGTGGTATGCTCACCTCAACCATTGCATATAAAAAACCCAAACTTTGAGTCCCAAACCACAGTAGAGGCTGGAAGGGATCATAAGCATCTGACCTTGCTTCAAAAGAACTTTTGAAAACTTTTCCCATCTACATTTCTATGACAAAATTTTATTTTTACCTTGGAATGGGTGTTCACAAAGGTTTTCATCAAAGGACATGTACTGTTTCCACTGATAAGTAGATTTTTTTTTGGCCACAATACGTTTGCCGTTTTCAATGGCTAATTTGTACTCTGATACACCAACTAATGCTTTTCCATCACAGTTCCACCATAATGAGTATTGAGTTGAATCACATTCAAGCATACTTAATGGCTGTTCTGGTCTATTGATTTTCAGTCCTAGACAGGTACTTCTGCCTACGTTGAAAAGACGGCGATTGGATACCCATTTCCATAACATGTCTTTTGAGAGTTGACCGCAGTCTTCCAGAACAAGGCCAACTGTGTCCGCTTTCATGCACAAGTTGGAGTCTTCACTTTGGATAATAAATATCCCTTTATCTGTAGGGGAAAAAAAAAAGAAAAAAAAAAAAGAAGTTTCAGTCTGAAGAATACTGCAACTGATCAAATAGTATCAAAAGAGAAATGTTTTAGTCGGAGCTATTTAGGAAGAAAACTGAAAATATCCATCAGAATAACTGGCACTTCAAAAAATAAGAGTACTGCTCTAAATTTACTGCCAGCTGAGTTTTTAACATGTGGACCACTTGCAAGATCATAAAAATAAGGCTAGGTAATATTTCTCAAGTGGGATAGCCAAAAAAAAAAAATGGGGTGCCCAAAACCATCAGTCATGTTCAAAGAAAAAAAAAAACCACTGGTCACCAAGAAATGGCCAGTAACGGAGTACAGGTTTAAGTGTTACAAGAAGTCATACTGTATATTGTAAAATTACTCTCGGGGTGGGGATTGGAGTGTGCAATTAAAGTAAAAGCTAAAAAGTTTAAGACTGACGTTGCCATATTCTCTGCTGTATTAATTCTTCACTCTCTGCAACTATAGAGGCAGAAAGAAAATATTTGGCATTGTAAATAGAATACGGAAAGGGTAGGATTTATCTGTACCATGAGAGCTGGTGGCCAAGGGTTAAAGTATGCCTTCCCTATTGGATGCATATTGTTCAACCATACATGATTACCCTGGACCACAGCAGATGTTGTGGGGTTAGCCTGACATCCCAGCTTTCTTGGAATCATGGAGAAATTCACTGAACTATGTGACATCACATTATAAGTATGTGGAAAAAAAAAGTCAGCTGTTTAATGTCTTGGGAGCAAACGTTTAACTGAGCATATAGACTGAAAAAAATGAGGGCAGCTGAGGAACTGGAAATCGGCAAAATATAAACCGATAACAGGTCAGCTATTTCATTCACTCTGAAATCCACCTGTAATTAACCCATGGAGTTCCTCTCACATTACAGGCGAGATATTTATTTTATATCTCGGTAGATTATGCGTTGAAAACAGAGCAGCACTTCCATTTTGCCTTGAAATTTTACAGTGATGATTTCTGCCACGTGTGCTTTCTAGCTGCTGTAATTCACTACACCTAACATCCTGAAGCAGTAACTATAATTAAAAAAACCTTCTCAAACTGACATAACCCACATCTACAGTACGAGATGCGGAGGTCCACCCAGGTGGTGTGTCCGGGTTCAGTACATACAGTTTAGGTGTAGCTCTAGAAAAGATTTTTCAAGCAGCAGTGGGACAGTGCTGCATAACAGACTGACAGGAGATCAGCTCCCCAATACAACGTCCACACAACAAGCACAACAGAGAGGATATAGATCATGGAGAGCTTTTTGGTTACAGATGCTGCACAGAGCACATCAAGCAGGCTGACTTACAGAGAGGACACAGTTGCACTGCAGATTGTATCACTGGTAACACGGGCTGTTTTCCACATGGCTATAGGCGTCGGTAGCTTGTGATGGTGTGGGAGCAGGGGCAAGCCCTCCTGACTGGCAGCAGGTGAGAATCGGCCTGTTACATGTAAATGCATCTCCCAAGCCCCTAGCAGCTGTCCTATGCTAAGTCCTTAACAGTTTGGGGCAGAGCAAGGTTCCTTTAATCCATCATATTTCTACAGCTCTCAGGTGTCTGAGCTCACTGAAAAACTATCAGACAACACTCTGTGACAGATACCCAGCTTGGCCCTTTGCTTTTGAGTCTTCTGTGAAGTTGTGCAGTTTGTGCTGGTTTCATCCTTCTTATCCAACCCAACCCTCCATGGGCGACCCAGGCGTCTCTATTTACATGGCCAGAAAAGGTTTTTGCCTCTCATACTAGGGCATGTCTTTCCCACAGCGGTCTTATCTTGGTTGACCAAGAAAAAACACAGTTAATTTGCTAGATAAGTGGAAGCTGGGATGTTGCTAGCACCAGTAAACACTAATTAATGAGGTTAATTCACCATGATACTGGGATTCACGCTTAAATAAAGTCCTTATGCAAACTCCCAATCTGTCTGCACCTTGTCAGCCCACAGCAGCTCCCATGCAGCAACTTCTGGGGGNCACAACCCAAAGATGAAGGATTCTCAACCTTTGAATGCCTTTATCTGTAAGGCTCTTAAGAACTGCAATGACTGCTGAGAAAAGATAAGGGTCTTACACAGTCTGCACAAATAACCCAGCTGGAGGATCTCTGTGAGTAGTGGAGTGCTTCCCTTTTCCATTCTGCAGCAACTTATGCCAACAACAGCCAGCCCATAGTTCTTGAGCCACACAGCCCCTTTCCAAATGCGGTTTCCGCTCCCCAACTACAAAATGCCATTGGCAGGAGAGCTGTGCTGGCCTGAGGACTGGCAGGTAACTGCCCGCTCCAGCCAGAAGACACGAGAGCTGGCAGGCTCAGCAGCAGCTCCGTGCGCCCCTGCTCAGCCCTCTCCTCCAGTGGGACAACCGGAGCAACACCAAGCCCCAGGAATGCCTCCGGGGCACCCCTCCTTTCGGCTTGTGAAGCTACACCATGCATTTTACAGGTGCTCTCATAGAAGGGTTTTGTTGCAAAGCTCCGGGGGTCGGGGAGGGTTCTGTGCCCAAAATCCTGCGGATGAAGAGCCGCGAGGGGCTCTGTAGGCTTGCAAGCCCCAGATGACGCAAGGAGACAGCCTAAGCTTTAGGAACTGACAGGGTGGAGGGAAGCCTTTGGAAACGTCCCGCTTCTCCTAACGTCCAGGCCCCTCCATACAAAGACAAGGTGACAAGAAACAAACTCCTCAATCTGATGTGAAGCCACAAATGAAGAGCCGATAGCTGACCAGTACCTCCAAGTTCCTGTTTACTTAGGTTCAACACAGCTAATCGTGAATAAACGGCTATAGCAAAACCAGGAGAACAAGATATCTTCATTTCCTTCCTCCTCACCTCCCACTGCCTTCCTCCACCAAAAGCAGTGAGAATTGTTTATACGGCAATAGAGAAAATAACTGGAGTTTATCGGAAATGGGAAAAAACCCATCTACGTTCCCTCCAGGTGGAAGGGAAGCAACGGGCAGCGGAACAGTAAGCGGGGAGGACGACAAGGGCGCAAGGCAGAGCCTGCGGGGCAGGTCTGCAGGGGTTCGGTGCCCTCGGCCCCTCGCTCCTCCCAACCCCCCCACCCCTGCGCGGGGCGAGACCTTCCCCCCGCCCGAACCCTCCCGGCCGGGGTCGGGCTGACCCCAGCGGGAGACTCGCCCCCGCCTTGACGCCTCCCGGCCGCCCGCAGT
>WAAD01018831.1:85864-185721 GCA_013389945.1 Fregata magnificens
GGGGGAGACCGCTCGGCTGGGCTCGGCGGCGCCGCTGGTGCAGCTCGGGCCCTCTGCCCGGATCGGGGCTGTGGGTTCCAGCGGACAAAAAGCTCTCTATTGTGTTTTCCGTCTGGAAACACTTACTTTCTCATGCCTACGCTCCAGGTACTTCTCTCCTAAAAAGAACCGGGAAATTACACAGAGGCACTGGAGGCGGGGGACCACCGATGGCACAGTCCGTGTTCACAAGTTTGCTGCTCTGTCCCGCAGCATCCCCGCTTTTACAGACCCCGCTCAGAGACTTGGTTTTTTAGCCAGGTCAGCTTGTCCTCTCGAAGTCGTTCTACGTTTTGGCATGGGGAAAAATAATTGCTTTCTTCCGTTTTGTTCATCTCTGGCTTCAGTCGAATATTCGCAGGAGCTGTCCCACTTGGGTTGAGTTTCGATCTTGCAGAAGCTATGAATAGCGGAAGGCGAGTCCAAAGCAGAACCTCTGGGTTAAAGATAGAGTAGTTTTGCTGCAGTCAGCTGGACAGTTCGTTTTTAATCTGTATAAGCATGTTCCTGCATTGTGCTTTATGCATAGCAGACAAGTATGTAAATGTATATAAATGTATGCGTAAATGTATAAAAATAAATGTACAGTGTTGGAGCATAACTGAACTGAGCCTCTGCTCCCCCATAGCCACCTCAATCACGGTACAAAGATGGAAACAGAAACCTCTGGGCTTGGGGGGAGCTTCTCACTGGTCGTGTGGTAGAAGAAGGAATTGAGAAGCAAAGGAAGCCGAACCCTTTGAAAGAAGCAGATAGCTGGAGGGGTTTCTCCCAGTTTAACAGACGATAAAAATTTCTGGCAGAGAACAAGCAGCAGGAAACATTGCTGAACAAGCTGTTCTAGAAGTGACCTGACTTTGCAAAACAGAAGGGTTGTAACTCTCAAGGAACTGAAATGTACCTCTCAAGAAAGCTGCAGCTTTCAGAGAATTTCACATTTTGAGAGAGAAGCTTATTACTGAGCCATTTATGAAAATCCAGCGGCTTGGAACCGCCTACATCTGTTCAGGAATATTTGGCCACCGCTTTGAATACTGAGCTCCAGAAAAGGGCTCTCTCGCTCCAGAATCTGCTTCTGGGTCACACTGAGAGATCGCACTGTGTTTGTGGTACTACATTTAAAAAGAAAGGTGCCAGTGAGCAAAAATGAGGCTGCTCTGGGCTGTGGGAAGGAGCCCCACCTCAGGTGGATTTTTCTGCTCATTTCAGTAAGATCAAAGTAAGCATGTTCTGATTACGGATTCCCGATAATGAACATCTCAACAATGTTTTTGTAAATATTTTACTAAATGCAAATTAGCAGCTTATTAATTCTGAGTAGTTTTCCTTCCTTCTTTTGTTTCTTTGATATTCAGATCTTCCTCTTTGACTAAACAGTTTTTTACTGTCTTGAATCTGTTCTTTCTAAACTGATAAATCCTTTCTAGTGCAGCTGCAGTTAAACTGGCCTGGGTATTTACAGCTAAGCTACACCTACTTAATTACAATAATAAAACATCTTTGCTGGCATAGTGGCTTGTAAAACCAAGATGGTTGGCAACATTTTCTGAAGTAAACTTGATGACATAGTTTATACTATCTTGCACATTAAATTGTATAACTTTCCAATTTTATTTATTTATTTATTTGAAGCTTTACCTGTCTTCAAGGCATTTGCTGTAGTGGTTTGCCTCCTTTATTTCATTTTCTGTCTGGAACCCACTTTTTGTAAATATTTTTCTCTTCATTTCTCTGTTGATGATCTGTTCTCTTCCTTATTGTATATACTTGGACCCATATATATATATATATATATATATATGCACGCACTTGTCTGAGCTGATCTGCCTTTGCTATTTAGGTACTCTACACAGATGTTCAATAGCTTCCCCTGTCTTTGCTTAGACACTAACTCAGCCTTCTGTAGGAGGCCTATACACAGATACGAACCCAGTGCGCATTCATGGCCCTCATCCACAAATACAAGCCCTCATCAAATTCACACTGATTCTGTTTTCTTACAGACCCATTGCTTTTCCAAGGCACACACAGAGATCCAGTGTGTCATGCGCTCAGCATCTCCTCACGTGGCAATTTCTGTTCATAATCTGAAGTCTGAGGGCAGGTCTCATTTTTTTTTTCCTACCAGCCAGAATGGGAATACCAAACCAGAGAATAGCGAGGAAGAAAAATCAGGACCAAAATTGCTTGCAATAGCTATGCCCAACAAGCAACAATTCTGTCTTTTTAAGGGGCACCGTCCTAGGTCCTGTTTAGCTCTGAAAAATGACAGTTCCCAGGCATCTCGGGTCAACCCCCAAGTTTGTATTCATCTTCCCTTTCACTTAAAAGTTTTCCTGTTTACCCCAGACACAGAACTACTCTCATTTATCAGTTCTGCCACTCCAGTTACACCTGTCTACGGGCACTGCTTCCACCTTCCCTACCTCCTCTGACACGTCCCAGCCTGCCCCGCAGCACCCCTTTTCCTTTTGGCAGTTCTACCCGTGCGTTCCTGTTACACCACTCTGTCCTCCCGTGCTCCCAGGCAATCGCTGCGGCTGCCAGGCTCTGCAGTTTCGGTCCCCATCAGCCCGCATCGGGTAAGATGACCCCACAGGACAGCTTACACCGCCCAGTTTCAGGTTAACTGAAAACCCTAGTTGCAAACTGCCAGTTTAACGTTCACTAGTCAGAATGTGTTTTTCTAAATGTGACTCGTAAGTTTTATTAGTTAGCTGTTCATAGCTTTAGGCTGGAAACTTCTTTTTGCAAAATGAAAAACTCCCTTATAACGCTGACACCAAGAGCATTAATACAGCCTTATGCTTCTAAAACTCTGCTAGACAGCCGCTATTCCTGCATGGACATGAGGCGGAGCGCTGTTACTGTGCCACATGAGCCACCTCTTGGGGAATCCTCACCTTTCCAAGCCCTCCGTCCCTCCTCTCCCAGTAAACGCTCACTTGACACAAATCCAGAATGCCTGGTTAGAATATAGATGCTTTAACATCGGGTAGAAATTTTACCGTTACTATAAATGCAGCATGTCAGACTGGCTGTTGATTGGCAGTAGTATCAAATTCAATAGCAGACAGGCATTTATGTAATCCATCCAATGCATCGTTAAAGGAAAAAATCAAATACTGCAATACTTGCAATAAACCAAAACTGGGTAATGGGGCCAGAACTGCCTCTCGCCCATCCTCATTAGTTTCTCAAAGCCTGTCTTGGCTTTATCCTTTCCCTTTGAGATCCTTGGCACAGCCATACCTGGTATGCCATTCATCCTTCCATGTAACACAGTCATTTTTTTGGCCATTCTTGCCCTTTTCCCACAAGGGTTCCCTTTCCACACTTACCCAGTACAGTACTGTATACAAAATCTGCCCGCCTTACCTCTATTTGTCCCATATTCAAGGCTCCTTATTTATTTTTTCTCATATTCAAGGCTTTTAAGCAAATCCTCACTTTACTAATACATACACACTAATACTTTGGGTTTCACATAACTTTAACCACCTGCAGCTAAAACAAAAATACACGTACGCTTATAAATTATACATACTGCAGTTCCAAATGCCTCTCAGCAGTGGGGCCAGAAGGACAGGGGTAAAATAGAGGGTGAAAAGAGTTCTTTGCAGCATCCCAAATGTGCTGTCAGCATCTCTGTAGGGAACGCCAAGAAAGCAGGGAAGTGGCTGTGGCTCACTCTTACCCTTTGAACATCCTCTCTCGCACTGCTTGAGGGGAGGGACACTACCATGTTGTGCAGGGAACAGTCTTGGATTTTCCTTGGGTCGCCTTTTACTGAGCTTCTGAGAAAAGCCAGTGTTAGGTCAGGACTTTGGACCAGTAGAGCAAAACTAAATCACACTGGCACCGTAGAAAGGGGACTTACATGCAAAGAGCAAATATTCAGTAGAACCCTATTTTTGTCTGCAGTCTTCATGCAGCTTTTAACTACTTCTGCTCCCAGCTGCCCCACGTCAGAATTTGTTGGCCTAGACAGCCTGTGCCTGGAGATATTTCGCGGAGTATTCCTGTCCCTGTTAACTAGCACAGGTTTACACAGCTCAGAGCCGTAACGTACAGCTGATCCACTGGTTAAAGCGTTTCAAGAACTTCTCATGTAACTGACCTCAGTGTTTGACTTCAATCTTCAACTCTGACAAAGAAGCTAATTTGTTGCTTAAATTTTAAGCATTTATGTGCTTATAATGACTTCAAGCCTTTATATATGCCCGCCTACATCTATAAGGTGAGACACATAAGTACTTGGCTAACCTGGGGTGAGCATGCTTAAAACGTGCATGGCTGCCATCAAGGGAGACTTCCAGTGTTAGTCCTGTTATAGTGAATCAATAGTAGAAGACGACAGACAATTTTTGCAAAGATTTGCCACAAAAGAGTAGTTAGTATGTTGCCAATAAAAGCTATTAATATTAGACTGTAGACTTGTTTACTAAACAAACCTATGACTCATTGTACTCAATACCAGCAATTACACATACTGTGATAAACAAATGTTATACTTTTTAAACAAACCAATAAAGCCGCCATTTAATCACTTAGCAGTTGTTTTAGAATAAATGTAAATCCCATAGAACTTCCACAACTTTTGTTTCATGGTTTAAACGCACCTGAGAGACTGATAGTTTTCTCTGTGTTTCTTAATCATATGCAGACAGGTTTGTAGGCAAAACCATAAACCATTCCTGATTTGTTTGGTCAGATGTGTCTTCTACCCCGTGCTAACCAGTTCCTTAAGCACAACCCCTCTTCGTTTTATCAGAACGAAGCTTCATAAATCAGGGTAATAGGGAATAACCAGGTTCCACTAAAAAAAAAAAAATGGGCGTGGACATTGATTCCGACAGTGAAACATCAAGGACACTGTTTTTATCAGCTCCAGGAAAACTGATGCTTTCAAGCACAAGTCCCTCAGTCAGTGTGTTCCTCCACGTCCGCAGGCCCCCGCTGCCCCACCAGCCAGTGCTGGCAGTTTGGCAGCAGAGCTGCAAGGCAGCACAGCAGGAGTCCAAACCTGCAGTTGCTGGTCTCCAGCGGCCACCACCAAAACACCTTGCCAGATCCCATTGCCTCTCTGTGCATCCTGCTGATCTAATGGTGTCTGAAACAGGAGCGTGTCCGTGAGCTGGGCTTGGCTTTGCTATAAACTGGAGTGGGCAGAAGTGAGGGTAGGGCATAGCCTTAAGCTTTCTCGTTTACTAAGAGACTAAGAAGAACTTAGGAAGGATAGACAACTGCTAACAACTTACCATCAATCTAGTCAGAAAAAAAAATTGACTGGGTGTAACACTCAGAACAAGGATATATGCTTGCAGAAATTCTAGGGCATAATGCGTACCCCGTGCTGACATGACTTCACAGGTTGGGAGAGGGTCTGCATTCTTTCTCTGCAGAGGTGATCTTTTTTTCCAGCCATGCATACACATTTAGATTCAGAAATCCTACAGCTACTGGAAACATTTGCTGTGCTCTTTAGAGAATACGCATGCAGAGAAACCCAGAGGAATTTTACTTTGCCTCTTTCCTTTAACCAATTTCTTGTCAGGTGGAATAATTTTTGCATTAGATATCTTACTTTGTATTCAATAGAAATGCATAGACATTTATGGGTTTTGTTCTCTTCAATATTTTGTTTTGTGGCAAATCTGATATACAGTCGGTCTCATATTTGAGGATTTAAGAACCCGGATTTAAGCAAGTCTGGAAGCCAGAGCCCCCATTGGTTTCACACAGTGGTAGAATCTGTCTTCATTACTTATATAATTATATTTTATGTTATATCCACACACACATAAGGGTAGGCACCAGGGAACCACTTGTTAAAATTTCTGCTCTCTTCTCTGAATTTTATGCTGTAAGACAATCAAAAAAGAGAAAATATTTTTCCTTTGCATCCTTCCATGCCCATATTGAAAATTTGTTAACAAGCACAAGGAATGACATTAGATTGATAAAGCCCAATGATCCTTAGTCACTACTCGTTTCAGGTAGGAGGAGAATAACATTTGGTGGTGGATTGTTTTCCTGTGAGAGAACTGGACGCCTTTGTGAGAACAGCATCATTTCTCTGCAGGGAAATTCCGTTTGCTAACGTGAGGCCGAGTTTGTCATCAGATGCAAATGTGCAGTCAAAAAACTTAAATGCTTTAATTGCAATAGAGTAGGTGCTCTGACTATGAGTCACTGAAAGGCTCTAACGACTTTCTAACCAGTGGGAATGACTTGCCACCCATGCTATTAGACAAGTCAGGCCAGGTATCTTGGCCTTTGATAAGGAGAAAGGCAGAAAAGTTCCCAGCTATTTATCTTTCTCCTCCTTTATCTCTTTAGTATCTCAACATGGAACTCAAAATTTAATCTAAATTAATTAAAGCAGTAACTGTACAGAAAGCCACATAAACTGAATTAAACATGTTCAGACATCTTGTCCTTACTTTGGAATAAAGATTAACTAGATTAAGACCAGTCCAACTCAAAGTGAACGTTGTCTACACGGTTTTCATGTGGATTATCCAGCCCACAATAAATTCCTAGATTTATTTTGGAATTAATTTCCTGAGTGCCACTAGTGGACAAACCCTAAGGGACAGTCTTTCCACAAGCTCTTTTGGGATGCTGACTAATCATCCACAATAAATACTGTGTTCAGTGACAAGCATCTCTCTGTGATGAACTTCTGTATCTGCCAGATTCGGAGGGCATCGGAAGGGAAATCCAAAACCTGTAGTCTATAAGAGGGAGACGTTGAACTGGTCCTTGCAGCTCCTGTCCCAGACAGCTTGAAGCAGTAGCTGCAAGTACTCTAGGATGAATACGAGAGGTACAGAACACTGTATCCGTAAAAATCCAAATTCTCTTGCTCGACCGTGGCTCGTTTGATTGTCACCTTGTGTGTTGGCTCATGACACATTACCACAGAGGACTTTCTCTCCCTGCAGACAGTGGTGGGGGGAAGTGTGTCAAATGGTTTTGTAACAATTCAATTTAAGGATTTGTAGGACTCTTAGCCTGAACTGTTCCTTTCCTGGTTTGATATATTTTCAGGCTTATTTTCTCCATCACCTTTGAGATTATTGGGGATTTTTTGTTTGTTTGTTTTTTTTCCTGTTTGGATTGGGGTGGGTTTTTTGTTGTTTACTTTTTTTTTCCTATCTGTCCTTTTTCAAGTCTACTGTAACCTAAAATAGAAGCAACTGAGAGTTTGTCACATGGTAATTATACTATAATCATAGGTCTGATTTTTAAGTCAGTTGAGAGTTTTAGAGAAAGCAAGTTTTAACCTCTCACCTAAGAAGATCAACAGGAGAGATACAATGTGCTTTTGAACTAGAGTTATTAACATTTAAGCCTGAAGTTGGTGGCACACACTTTTCCAAACACATGTAACATCCAACTGCTGAACACTAAATAGAAATTTCCTGTTTCTTCATACAGAAAGACCTTGGTTTTATTTACACTCCTACCTATTCTAAATGTGGAAACAGTAATGAAAAAACCCACTATTGAGAAAAGTTACTCTGTGGAAAAAGGCATTTGAAAAAATACATCGTGCCTTGAGAGCTTCATCTACATGAATACAGAAATGTCTTGAAACGATTTTAAATTATCTGATTGGATTCAAAATAAATCTAAACTGTAGTGTAAATAGCATGATGAAGGGAGAGGTTGCAATGAAATTCAGTTTTTGCTTCTCTCTGCTTTTGCATGATGACTGGTAGAAGAGAGAGACTGAGCCAGCTTCAGGAAACAAAGTTCTCATTTACCAAGATCTTTGAAAAGCCAAAGCCTTTGTATTTATCTACACTACCTGTCATTATTGTGCTTTTGTTGCTATCTGCCAATATTAGCTGGTATGTACGTCAGTGAAAACATGGAAGAAAAGTTTCTAAGCTTGAACCATTCCTAAAAACAAACAAGCAAACAAATGTATAGACTTCTGGGGGTAGAATACATTCTGGATTACATGCCATGAGTATATGTTATGCAATTGTATCAGTTTCCGTTTTCACAACACACCGTGAGATGCAAGAGAACATGATCTTATTGTGTGTCTGAAGAATACAACAGACAAAATACAGTTCTGTCAAGGGTGCAGAGGAATGTTCTCTTCCTCAGAGCAGGAAATTAGCAGACATCAAAATACACGACTTTTCATTAGAGGAAAAGAAGGAGAGGCAACTTGCAGATTAAACAGAAAATAAGCACTTTGCAATGTAGTTCCAAAAAGAAATTACAGCTGTTACACTTACAAAATTAGTGGATCTTTACATTTAAGCAAGTTGTGCGATTTAGGGATCACTGTATAAAAGAATGCCATATGTAATCCATCAGAGTTCCAGAAATGGGTTACTTACAGCATTCATCCATTAACTCATTTCCTTGAAAAATAAAAGGATCACAAATAGAAGAAAATCCAGACTTATTGAATCTCATGTGCTGTCTTAAAAAAAGAGGGGAGAGGAGTTATAAAATAAGCTCTAGGTTATGCCAAAGCGTGATAAATTTGCTAAGATTAATCAAATCATGTGAAAAAAACAATAAAGACATGCTGAAATGGAAAATGAAGAACAATAAAAGGATGTTAAAATGCATTCAATTTTACAATCTTTATTCAAAGTTAAGTAATTCCTTTTCTACAGAAAGAAGTTGTAACAAATAGACTAAGATAAAAATTATCCTTTTTTTACTTTCAGATTGTGTGTGATAAGTTTTGTGGGGCAATCATTCCCTTATGCCCACTGCAAAACAAGCTTGGACATGTGTGTAACGGTTGACAACACACGGAGAGTATTGCACTTGACGTCTGAGCCTTGTACCCCAGGCTCATTACCCACTAGTTATATTACAAAACAAAGTTGAATGCAGTCTGAACATATACAGTAGAGGTTAACATGAAACTTTTATAAATCAAATGAAAAATTATCCATTTAACATACACTACGGAAATTACCGTTCTACAGGGTGTAAAAGATACACAAATACCATAAATTTGCTAATGATTATTCTTTTATTTAGTTTAACTCTTCAGTGAATAGAAGCATTACTATTAAAAATGTTTTGTCCACTCTCAAGGTCCAGCCTCAGGTCAAAACAATATTCATGAAAACAGCAGAAAGACTTTTTCGTCCCACGCACCACACGCAAACCCACTGATAATTTGGTGGAGAAAAAAAAAAGAAAAAAAATGAACTTTGGTACAAATGCTACAAGATTAAAATAATATAGTTAATAAAAAAAAGGTGAACACCACTCTTGTTTCTAGGGTGAATGCTGAGTAAGATCTTGGAAGTTCTTGAAATCCGGGGGTTTAGTCAGAATTTGTGACCTAAATTAATGCTGTTAAAGGAATGGCACGTATGAATGAACCTAGTTCTTGGATATCCCTCAAGAATAGAGGTCTTCCTCACCAAGCCCTTCTATTTTCTCTCTTCTGATGAATTCTTAGTTATTTGAGTGATTTCCATCCTGACGATTTTGAGGGTGCACAGAACATTTATAGTACAGTCAGTCACAGCAAGGAAATGGAAAAAACATACTGCCTGATTTCTGTACATCTTTGATAATTTGGAGAGAGGTGGCTAGGAGGATTAATTGGACTGTAAACAGTGTCTACATACCAAATTGGATCTTTGCTGATCATCAGAAGATGCAAGTCATGGGAAGAGAATGAGTAGCTTTGTGAAATGAAATCTCCTGTAGGAACAGGGAATGTAGACCACCACATGTTTGATATGAAATGTGAACACCGCTTTGTTAATAACGTTTGAATACTGAAATGTATTTCAATATTGAAATGGGTGACCTACAGAAGAAGGGCTTTCAACCCTAATATTGAGCAGCAGAATCAGCTTTCTCAGAAACAGAACTTAAAAGGTATTTAATAAACAGTATAGATTTTTATTACTTTAAAAGTAATAAAAATCTTCTCATTTCTTTCGGAGAAAGTTTGTCATTTGATGACTTCTACATGAAAAACAAAAGAGTAACAGATAACTTACATGGGCTAAATCCAGATTTCCCTAGTCCCTTAGGCAATCCTGACCCAAGTGGAATCTGAGACAGACTCCAGGGGCCAGTTTTGCCTCCCATCAGTTTATCCATGTGCCAGGAAAACAGGATTTGGTCCCACGTGTAACTTGCACTAACATCTGTCAGAGTCTAGTGGGTAGAAGGGCTGCAGATGCAAGCCTTTGTCTGTGCACAGTTTCCACTATGAGAGATGCAGGAATACTGAAGAGTACAGATGTGAACCTGTAATTAATCTGTTCCAGTTTAATGACAGCCATCACTTCCTTCACACTGCAATCATTCTGTGTTTAATACGTGGTTGTAGCATCATCTTCTTTCCAAAGGCATCTGGTACTGTTTATTTCTCTTTGCACAGAAAAATATACTATAGGTTCTAATCCACTAATAGACAGTCTTAACCAGTTTGTTTAAGCAAAACAATCTTTGTAAACCAAAACTAATAGTTTCACTGAAACCAGATCCTCATCCGTAGCCATTGACTCCAGTAGGCTTTGGATCAGGCCCTAAAACAGGCATGGGGCAGAGCTAGCTAATATATCAGTCTCACATCCAGGAACTGTAGAGGACATAGAGACTGAAGTTGCACAGACTTTATAAATATTTATTACAAAATGGACATTGAGTTTTTTAGAGCAAATATACAATTTACCATAGGGAACATATGTAATTGTTTGTCTGTGACTGTGTCGATGTGCCTTTGATTTCTAAGTCTTCTTTTGTAAGTACATTCATACGTACATTTTGACCATCTGTTCCAAAGTACTAAAAAATGCGAGGAAAAGTGATATTAAAAAGTAAATTATTGTTAGCTTAAGATAGCCCAATATTGTAATTTTTTATGCCAGCATGTTAGCTGATTTTGCTGGGGCTTTTTTTTCCCTAGTGCTGTGCATGATAACAGCGTTCCAATTTAAGAATTTATGGCAAGTCATTAGCAACTAGCTAAAACTGAGATTTAAAAATCCTCATTAACATCATGGAAATGAAAACAAAGTGGAATCCGTAGATCTATTTGTTGCTCAGTTTGGAAAAAAACCAAACCCGACCCAAAATTGCTGAATACATTATTTCACAATGAATAAATGGTTTGGCTGCTGGGCATTGAAAGAACCTCACAATTTTGGATATATCAACAGAAGAGTACTGTCTTTGTGTGTGACACTGAGTCTTTGTGTGTGAACTTTTCCCGCACGTAAAGGGCTGCAACAATTCATGTAATGGTCCAGCATGTGACGTTTATTTTGCGTGCCTAAACAGGATGTAAATGGTGAAATGGAGCTCTGGCAATTCTTTGGTTTAAAATTTCTCTGCTGGAGTCTCTAATTTACAAATATTTCTCTTTTGCTCTGGAACATCTCTACCAGAATTTAAAGGAAAGAGAAAAAAGAAAGCAGTTTATGCCTGGAACAGAAAACAACTCTGCAAGTGAGTACGGGCTTGATTTAGCTTTCCCTGAGATAACCCCAGGGACTGGGTTTTTAAAGAACATCAAACAGCAACAAGGACAAGGAAAGAGGGACACGGGACAAGAAAGAAGAATTAGAGAGGAGATGTGTCAGTGTACCTTAGATACACAGAAGATAGGCAATAACACTACTTGTTTCTGATGAAAAATTACTCAGTCACACAGGTGACATGAGGAACCTCTAACCTCAGTAGTTTAAGCAGCATTCATGAAAAAATTATCTTTAAATTTAAACCAGCCCACCAAATAGACTGGTACAAATACATTCCTAAACACAAATATATGGGATTGTGTGTATGAACAAAGTAGTTTACAGCTCTTTGTATATACCTAATTTCACAAAAATAGGCTTACATACGATAATTTTTAATCCTCAGTATTAATGAGAAGATTAAAAATATTTGTGATGCTATTTTTTTAAGATGGGGGGCTTTAATATTAAAGTTGGGGTTTTTTTATATTTCTCCTAACCTTTACCACTAATATGTTATCTATAGTTTTCCCAACACAAGACGTATTTTCTCTAACAGAATGATTATACCACTGCAACGTGCAAACAAATATCACATAATCAGCTGAGAAGAAACAAGTGTTTTTAGATTTCCTGCCAGTAAAACCAAGTTTGTAGTGTCGGAGGTGCTAATAGAAATCTGCAGCCACGGCCCCTTTTTGCTTTTCTTCGTTCTTGTAAGTTACATTTTTAAAAGTGGTTGTTGAGCCTCTGTACAGTGGATTTGTTTCCTAAAAAACCAAACAAAAACAGAAGAAATGGAGTTATGCGGTGTTGAACTCATCTTGTCATTGCTTCAGCTGCAAGCAGATGTAGCTGCACACCACTGCCTTGAGCGTACCTCTTCAGCAAAGGGATCATTTTGATCCATGATTCCTGACCCAGTGTTATGATGCTGGTTGTACATGCACCAGCTAGTACCACTCTGCTTCCCGATGTGCAGAAGAAGATCATTTGTGCTCTACTTTGTGAGAAACTTGGGCCAGACACATCTGCCTGGCCCAGCAATTCATTCCCAACAGCGGGCAATGCAGGCTGTCCGTGGAAAAGCTGACACAGGATTCACAAACCTCCTGGGTCAGAGAGGATGTCCTCCTTCTATGGATTTGTCTATAGATGTTTTGAATCCATGCAAACATTTATCATCTAGAATATCTTTGGAAATAAATCCTATGCCTTAACCAAGTGTTGTGTAATGATGTTTTCTGGCTTCTTTGGAGCCTGCTATCTCACCGTGCTTGTATGGGAAAAGTCAGTGAAAAAATGTCCCATTTTCAGTTTCCCCAGTCATAATTTTAAAGTCCAATATCACACTCTCCTCCCACTATTTCTTTTCCCTAGTGAGGACTTCTGGTCTATTCTTTGTACAGAAGTAATTTTGTACCTTTGATCATTTTAGAATAGCCTTCAGCAGCTCGCTTATATTCCAAGCCACTGAAATTGAGACCGGTCTATATGAGGCAGCACAAACCGGTCTGGGGTCAGGAGCATGCTTCACTTCGCATCTGCCTCCCAGATTAATGCACATCATCAAACAATACTTTATCAAATATGTCCGATATAATTTGTGTATCAGATGTTGTGGTTGGACCATTCTAAAAACACAGATAGTGTCTCAGCGGTGGGGTGTGACTTGTCACGGTCCTCTTGCTTGAGCTGCACAGGCTACCCTGCACTGGAGAAGGGCAAGTACCACCCGGGCTTTTTATCCTGGCCTCTCATCATTCCCTTCCTATCGTATCCTCTTATGACAGAAAAGAAAATTAAAATGCTGCTCTCAAGTGTATCATTCCCTTCCCTCTTACCATCCCAAAAGATTAAGAAAACATTCTCAAGTGGCCTTGCCTGTAAGTAACTGATTTTTCCCATCTCAAAAGCTGAAAGGCTGGCAGTGTCCATCCTTGCAGAAATGTTGCAATCACAGGGCTTTGTACCAGAACGGAGCCGGGTGAACGGCAGCATATCGCCTGTCCTCCTGACACCCACCAGATATGCTTACTCAACATGCTTTTTTCCAAAGAGCCTCAGAAATCTTAAAGTTTTTGCAGAAGAGCAAAAAAATCAAGGGCAGAAAGGAAAGAAGAAAAGGGAACATGTGGTATAAGCTTGCATTAGACATCCGCAAGCTATAGATAGAAGATAAGGCCGGGATTTCTCTGTCCTTTTACCTACATTTTGGACAGCTTACATTCATTGCTCCTCTGTGTGAGTGGGCTCTCATCATGGCAGAGGCCATCAATAATCTGTCTCTCCTAAAACAGGCTCTGTTTCTGGGAAAAGGTGTACACCTCTGATAATTACATAGGCAGCAAACAACTTTGCTAAGATTAATCAAAAGCGAGGTACTAATTAAAAAAACAACTAATAAAAAAATGTTATCTACACGCTTTTACATGTGGAAGAAATTAAAATGGGAGATCAAACTCTAGCTATTCTTCATCCCTAAAAAAATCATAATTTTACTTTATAGAATACTAAACGTAGTGAAAACCTACAAGTAAAATCTATTCACTTAAAAGAACAAAACCAAGACACAGAATTTTAAAGGCAGTTGTGCGTCATGCAACCAAATTAAAGAACCCCATACAAAATCAAAGCATTTAACGTACCGTTTGCCATTTAACTTTTGATTTTTCTGCTTCAAACTTGGCCACCTCTTTTCGGTCTTGAACTGACACCAGTAATTTCCATATACAAAGTAAAACAATGCCAATGAGAAGGATAGCAAGGGTGACACCCACCATTATCATTGGGATATTTGGAAGCTCTGGGCAATCTGTGGAAACAAAACCAATTATGACTGTGGATATCCAATCAATAAATTTTAGGCAATTAAAAACAGCCAAGAGGCATGCTGGGCTTCTCATTTGCTGTGAGCTGTGCATGCCTTTTCCTTCAAGTCCACGTTATTTTCCTCGTGCTATCTTGCTAAAGGGTTTGTGAAACTGGCTGAAAAATACTGCATTAAAATGTTAAAAAAATTAATTGCTAACTTCTTCCACTGCTCTTTTACCATGTCGATTAGCATCTGCTGGATACAGACCCAGATTCTGAAGAGAAAAGTTAGAAAATTATTTTCAGATCTGTGTCAATATAATTCTAAAAACCAGGGCTGAGTTGAGAAGATTATGAATTTTACAATGTTATGGCTGAAGCTCTACTTCAATTAACTGATATTCAGTGTGTTGCAGAGGAAAAGATTCTAGCAAGATCTATAGCAGGGTAAAGTCATCAATGATATTGAGAAAATAGAGGAAACTGCATTTCATTCATGAAAACAATGAGGAAAAAATCCATTAGACTTGCTGAAAACGTTGGACTGACCAATTTGGAGGAATTTTGCATTTCAAGTTCTGCAATAAATTTTATCACACAATATTTCAGAGAGTCAAAACTAAACCTGAAGTTTTTGCTTTGCCAAAACATAAAGAAGTTTGATTATTTTAATATTTAAAAGTATTGCTCATGAAAGTTGGTGGATGCTACTATTTTACAAAATTTTCTGCTGAACCTTTATTTAAGGACATTGAAAAATTAATTTCAATTTTATTTGGCTTACGTGATTGTATTTCACATTATTTTTGCTTGATGTCATCATTTAACTAATTCTGAGGGGTCTGGTTTGAGTAGTGGGTTAACGCTCTGGCTACTGGTGCCGCCTTGACTTCGGTTGCATGTATGAAATCAATTTCTAGAGCATTTCTGGAGGTCTCATCTCAGTTCACGTTCACATGCATCGCAGCCGCCACAGCACAATAGTTTCAAGGCCCAGGAGCAGAACAGTAGATGACAGCAAAGCTGGTTATTGTAGAGTTGTGGGCATGCCACTACACAGCGTTTAGTGAACTGTGCCTTCCTTAAGATTTTTCACTTTTTTTTCCAGATCTACTTAAAATGCCTAGTAAATGTATTTAATAAAGTGAAAATCTTACCCTTAAATTCTTGAGTCTTAGTGGTGTAGTTTAAAAAGGGATGTGCTTCTTTAGTACTAGCTTTGTTACAGCCATCTTTGCTGTAATAATAACCTATACAAAACCAGACTACTGTTCTTATGGTAGAAGCTCCTTTTTCTGTGCAGTGAAATCCCTTTCATTCTCACATGTATGCTAGAGAAAGGCTACACAAAGGGTTAACAGAACAAACGCCATTTGTGCCAACAGAACGAGGTTACAAATCTGCATGGCTTTCTCTAAAACATAACTAACATTTAGCACTGAGACACTGGGTGTGTCAAAAAAAAAAAAAGCATTTTTATTGCCCAGAAACGAAACTATTTGGCAGATGAAAAGTGGTGTCTGTGTTCTCTCCTGTCCTACATGACTAGGAGCTTTCACGAAAAATCAGTAGTGAAACAATAAAGAAGTAATATTAAATGAAAGGATATAAAGAGATCTATTGAATGTCTGTTAGCTATGCAAAATATTCAAAACTTAATGATAGTGCAACATTAAATGTAATTATAAATATATTTTAGAATTTCATCAGGTATATCCAATCAGATAGTCTTTTGGATATTTGTCCATCTATGAAACATATGTCATTTCAAAGTGAATTATAGTTTTCTCATACAATGCAAGTGACATTTGGTATCATCATCTTAGAATTGCACAAGGCTTTAGAAAAATTAACTTACTCTTGCAGCCCAGGGATCATTCTGCCCTTCTTTCATGAAAGGCCAAGTATTTATTTTACTACTGCATTAAACAAGTACTTGAGGAGGTGCTCTTTTGGCTGGGCAGAGGAGAGCTACAAACACAAGGAGGTACAACGCTGCTTAAAAGAGCTCAGCTTCTAGATAGCTCACCCTGCCTGTGTTTTTAAATCAGATTTCACATAGGAAAAGCAATTCACCGCTTACCTTTCTGTTCTATGCTATGAATGACTGTCCTTCCCTGTTCATCCATAGCCAGTAGAAATGTGGTAACACATTCATTTCCCCCCTGCAAAGAGCAGGGAATGGATTTATCCTCTGAATAATCTGCAGAGGGAGGGGGAAAAAGTAATTAATCAGATCAAATTAAATTTAACATGTAATAACAAGAGCGACTGCTGGCATCATGTTTGTCACAGCCTTGTCTGTGGACGGTAAAGAGTGAAGGACGAAAGCAGAAGTACCCTCAGAATTTCTACTTAATTTAACGATTTTTCTTGCAACCCAAGTTTTGTTTTGTTTCCAATTTTTCACTTATATTTCCGAAGAACTCATCCAGGTGTTGTCAATCTGCACTGACCGTCTAGCGCACCTTATTAATCTACTGTACTGTGAATTTCAATGAATTGGAAGTGCTTCCAAGATGCTTAACCACCAGCTGTCTAGGAAATGTAATAGTCCCCAATTATAGGACAAAGTAAACAATATGTTCTCTTTGGTTTACAGCTACTCCTACCGTGTCTAGATTATGTTTCAGAAGTAGATATACATACATCAAACAGCAATGGATACTCTTAAAAGGGCTGCCATTTATTTCTTCCACAATAGCCCTCTCAAAGATTAGTGTGTCCAGTACTGTCACAACAGTAAATATAGATTAATAACAGAAAACTGTGATTCTGGGATCTTTGTAATGTGATTCCAGAGAAAGCAGATAAAAAGTGACCCGAGACGACAGTCTGCCCCCATTTATTCATCTCTCCATTTAATGTAGAGCTGCACAAAAACTTAATCAATTTTTTTTCCAGATGAGTCCTAACTGGGAAACCTTTTCTGCTGAGAAGAGTTCATTCAAAGGGAACAGGGAGACAGGAGGAAGCTGGCTGTGAGGGGCGATATAAAGCAAATAAGACGATGAAAATTGAGACTACAGGACCAGAGCCAGAAATGCCATAATTTGGAGCGTAACCATTATATAATATTTTTACAGAGCAAAAGTATCTGACCTTATAACTGTGTGCAATAATACCTCTGGAACTGAATGCTTATTATGTTTCCATATAACCCATGATTTGAATAGCATTGGAAATCTAGGTATGCTTTTCAATACATTTTTAGAAAAACTTCTTAGGTTTTCTTTTTAGAGATAAGAAAAAAGAGTAAACTTCTCAAATATTTCTTTAAAAATAATTGTAACTCTCTATTATTTCTTACCCATTCAAAACTCTTACTGAAATTTCATAAGCAACTGTGCTAAAAATCTTAAGTCCTCAAACTTTGATATGAAGAGTAATGAAATACCAAGTAGGAATCAGACAGGAATATGGATTTTAAAGAAACGTATGTTACATAAAGAAATAAGCGCTCACTTTTTTCTTTCTTTTTTTTTTTTTTTCCATGTTGCTTATTATCATAAGGTTTGGTCTTATAGAAAACACTATCAAACACCATAGAAAATATGAAAGTATAAATAGTTGACTACCCTACAGTCCTTTTCTCTGCTGGTTATAGAAAGAGAATCACATCTGGGTGGATTTTAGTGGAAACATGCTCTTGATTTGTGATAATCTTGTATTTAACCTGTTGCCTGTCCTTGGTGGTAGAGCAGTGTGTTATCTGTCAAGGTGACAGGCAGAAAAGACTTGCTGATTTAACAGGATTTGGTTTTGTTAGAAGGGCCACAAACTGCAGACTGAGTGTACTGAATTAATGGCACTGAATGCCAGGTCACAATTCCAGTAACACTGTCACAAGTTTTGCAATATTTGTTGTTTCCCAACTCTTTTAAGCAAGCAGATCCAAAGAATATTAGCTTGCTTTTTTGAAAAAAAAAAAAAAAAAAAAAAAAAAAAGAAGGAAAAGGGTAGTTGTTAGATATCCTGAAGGCAGAGAAAAACTTGCAGGCACATTCTAAATACCATCCAGAAGGCAGTAACTGCAAATATATTAGTTATTTTTAAATTGTAATTTTTAATTTAATGTCATAATTTGAGACCAAGGGGAGCAGAAATCTGGTTATGTGCAAGGATGTAGAAATGAAAGCAAAGATGCCAGTTCAAGCTAGTCAGAGCCCAGCTAACGCTTAGTATTTCTATTTCTCTGATGTTATTTTTAGGATGAGGGACCACTAAGAGAGACTATTGCATAGATTATTTTCAGTTCATCAACACAAAAATTTGCCTAGGTAGGTAAACTCCTGTAATTTACACCTGTGTAATTTTCTGCGTTCTGCAGTGAATCATCATACTTTTCCCACTTCTGCCTGCAGCCTAATTCCATTAATTTCAATGGTATTTGAAATCACTGGAGCCACAGTGGAAGAAGAATTGGGTAACAGTGGCAATCTGGAGCCTCGAAGTATGAAAGACTGTTTCCTAACAGATACTTAGATACAAGATTTAACAAAAAAAATTGACTGTAAATTTAAATGTCATTATGCCCTTTCTTGTTTGTCTTTTGCTCAACAAAATGGTTTTTTCGAACAGTTTGAACACTTTGAGTCAGAACAACAGAGCAGCGCTGATATAGAGGTTTATGCAGGCTCCAGCATCCACTTTGTTGGGAATTTGTGCGGTGTCAACACTACGGGGTAGGAAAAGATTGGTTTCTCCATGGAAAGTGTAACTGTCCTTGTTGGGCTTGTGGCAGGAGCAGCCTGGTGCCCTGCAGCCGGGGTGGTGGCAGGAGCCACTTTTTAGGGATTGCAGTTCCTCCTGGGTAGTGAGTAGGGCAACAAGGGCTCCTCTTACACCCACCTGGCAAAGGGGGGATTACCCCGATTTAATATTCAAATACTAAAAATGGATGAAAATAAATATTCAGAAATGATGCCTGCCATGGAGACAAGCCCAGTAAATGTGAAGCCATCAGCACCTCCAGAGCTGCTGTGCCATCCCGTGCCTTGCTGGATCCCCAGGCAGACAGGCTGCCTGCACCACGGCCGCCCCGGTGACCCTGCTGTGGGGGAGCAGGAAGAGAAACCCCCAGCACCCACAGAACTGAAGCAGAGGAGGTGAAAGGCACGCCTCAGAGGCTAAAACAGGCATTCCTAGGAAACAGGAAAATGTAAAGCCTATGCTTTTTTTATTGCTTCACAGTTCCAGTCATTGTGTTGCAACATATGCATGCAAAAGAGAAAGTAAATCTTTAAGTGCTAATACGTTATTTAACCGAGAGCTATTTCTAGTTTTCAAAAAGCCTTGAAGCATTAAAGAAACTGAAATATAAACCAGAAAGAAGCAGCATGCTACCATATGAAGCTGCTCAATAATCTGTCTTAAATATTATGTGGTGGTCTAGTTGTACCGCTTTAAGAAATTTTTTTGTTTAGGTAATACAGTTTTGATTTTAGGATTTTTTTTCTATTATTATTGTCAAGATTATTTTTTTCCCCTCAGGACTCCTTAATGAGGCTACCTCCATGCCAAAAGCCATCCTTCAAGCTATTACACAAGCATTTAAGATGAAACATGGTTTGCAACAGGCTGCTTTTTTTTTTTTTTTTTTTTGAGGGGTTAAGATGGGAAGTTATCCAGCCTTCACTACAGCAGTTGCTGTAACTGCTACAAATAAATTTTAAACCTAAAGAATTAGCTGACGGTCCCAATCAGGGAAGCACAGGACATGAAAAAAAGGAAATAAGCAGGAACAGGAGGTGATGTTGTCATGCTTGTATCCCTGTGACCTGTGTCTGCGGGAACACAGCCATAGAAGTGACTGTTCCTGCTCTTGATTAGTATTCATTATATTTGAAAGTAGAATCTCTTATATATTCCTAGCTACAAATATCTGCCATCTCGCGATAGCAACCTGAAAACTTTACTAACTACACAGATCCAATAAAAGTGCTCATAGGTTTTTGAAGCTTGTCAAGACATTTTTATATTTATAAATGAATACTGATGTCTAGAAAGGCAAAGCATAATAATAATTTTAATAAAAATACAAAATTAAAATTAGTTTTCCTTACAAGGGCAATATTCGCAACTTTTGAGCTCTGTATTGTGGAATAATGTCATCAAAACCAAAAGGTGTAGCTGTGTTGGAAAGATGTGTATCAGTGAAATTTATGCATGCATGCAGCTCTGGATGGGCTTCCAACAAGGCACAATCCTTAGATGTGCATACAGCATTCTGCATTGTCATCCTAACTTTTACATTTGTCTGATTTAATGCTTATGTTTACCTCTGTGGTGTGGATATAATCCACCTATGTCCTGCCTCACCTAACAACTGCATTTTGCCATAGGATTGGGGTTCAAGTTGCCATAAGAATAAATACAGACTGCCTACTGTACAGGCAAGCACCTTCCTCTACAGGAAAGAAAAAAGACTTTGTTGTTGTGTTTCATTTAAAGTTATATTTTTTTTCTGAGAGTACTATTTTATTTAAGGTTAATTCCTATTCCAGAAATTCCCATTGATGGAGGGCAGTTTTGAATTACAATGAGCAACTGAAAGATGTGCTTAGCCTCTAGGATACTCGGAATGTCCCAATAAAACCTGACAAGAAGCAGAACATCTTTGCCACAGGTTAAAGGGCTGTGTCTAGTTGCCAACTGTAATCAAGAGTCTGCATAAGGACTGGAGTCAGGTTTTGCATTTGTATGGTAAAAGAAGCCACACTGGAACTCATGGTGCAGGCATGAATTAACCTCAGGGGCTTCATCAGCCACTGATTTGCAGGGACTGGTATTTATTAAATTCTGTCCTTTCTTACATAAGCTGCGTAGCAAGTAGGCGTGATCCAATGAGTTAATTAACCTGGAGGGGTAATACCAGCCCTGATCTGCATTTCCTACTTACCACAGAAGAACTGTAGACAGACAGCAATTGCCTTATGATCCCTAATATAATTCCACGGCAGAAAAACAAGGCTACTTTCAAATACAAAATTACTGAAAGTGGAAACTATCACTAATCACGCACTCACAGAAAAGGAAGATTGAGTGTACAAACCCTCTGCAGTGCTGACAGTTGCATCAACCAATTTGCATTTTTCACTGCATTCTCCCAGTGACTTGTCATCAGAAGCCAAGTGACATTCCACACAGCTCCTGCAGAAAATAATTCAGCAGCTCATCAATCTCTGCCTGTCACAAAGGAACAATATAAAAGCCAGTATGTATGCATCTGCATTTTAAAAAGAAGCTAAACAAAAGGTCTTGTGCTATGAATACAGTAGTTCTCAGAAATATGATAGGTATTGCCACCAAAAAAAACCCCCAACCAAAACCAAAAAAACCCACCTGAATAAAGGTATTGTGGATAAGCTCTCTCTTGTCCTCTTTTCTCTCCCAGCTTATTAACTACCAGACAGAACCCCAGGCAACATTATTCATGTAGGTCTATCAAAGACATGGGGTTACTCACACATAACATTCATTTTCAAAAATAAATATCCTGAACTAAGCTCACACTAAATACCAGCCGAAGGAATGCCTATCAGATGAGCAATATCTGAAATTGACTTCAGAGAGATCAAGCTGAGGCACCTACTATAAGTCTTCCTTTGTTGAAAGTCTATTGGATAATGTATTAAAACACTGTTCAGGTGTCTATACAGATGTCTTTTGGACGTGATTACTTGTCTCAGGAATTACTTACTTAGATGCTAATTATACTAATGCAATTTACTGGAAAATTATTAATTTAATGGTGGAATGACAGAAATATTATTTTAAAACACAGAGTCTAAACCAATTCCTTTAGAAGTCTCTGAAAATCTTCCCAGAAATTCAGTGAGGATCTTAATAAATCCAGAGTTCATTCACGGAAAAAGGAAACAATGAACAGAATTCATATATGAAAATTTTTGATGCAAAATGTATCTTGCTGATTCTTAACAAATAGCTTCAGCCAGATTGAGGCGCTGAGACTCTGAGAAGTAGCCTGAAGGACTGACTGCTTAAAGAAAAGGAAAGAGAAGAACTGCAACAAAACATCCAAAAAAATCCTGGCCGTCTCCTGTTGCATTGAGTTACATATATCCATGGGAATATGCTGAGGCTGCTGAGACTATCTTCACGGGATGGAGATGACCTCATCACTCTCTCTGGAGATGGTAAATAGTAAAAGCAAGCGGGTAATGGGATAGCCTCTATCTCATGGAGACAAATTCAGTGTTGCTGGTGGTTTTGTCATATTTGCCATGTTTCTCATACTACCACTCTTTTTCTCAGCTGCCTAGCCATTGATCTCAATCCCCTCTGACTGGCCTTTCAGCTCTCTTGGTGACCCTACCCACGTATTCCCAATGTTCTCTCTCTTTTGGCTTTCGCTGCCCTGTGTTTCAGCAAGGGAAGTGACTGCAACAGAGAGAAAAGATCTAACACTGCGTACCATATACACGTTTAAATAGGCTAATGTAATGCCCAACGTGTAACTTTCTATTTCTTATTCGGTGCCAAATTGGGCAGAGCAAAGAAGCAGCATTGTCCTTTGTGTTTAGGGCCATTGCATGCACAAGTTCTCTTTACTTAAAGCTTTGAACAAACTGTTTGGCTTGGGTTTGTAGGTCCAATTTGGCACTAACATAAATGACGATTAAATCACATGCCACAGAAAGCTTCTCATCTCAGATACAGCGTAGACTGCAATGACAGGCATGAAAATACAGTGGTAAAGAGCTGGTATGGAAGAGAAAGGGGCCTCAACTCTAAATAAGTACACATGACATCGTCATGAAACATTAATGCAACTTACACTGACTCGGTGCTCAGCAAGCAAAAGCAGGGTCATTAATGACCTGTATTCTGTGAAGCCTAATTCAACTTCTAGCTTAAATTTCTACTGAAGCTTGCTCATTTTGGACTGACTTTAGCCCTACAAGAGCTCACATAATACAAGCATAAGCATGGGTGTACTTAGAGTGGTCAGCTTTATGTCACGCATATTTTTGGTTGCTTTTCCTACCATGCACCGTAGCATACACCACGCATCACAGCAGGAAAGCTACATAAATTTTGTATGCTCAGCGAACAGAAGACACTTCACCATTTACAATCAATTTATCATCAACTTAGACATGACATACAGCTACCCACTGATTTCATCCCCAGACTATGACCTAGTTTATCATAGTTGGGCCTCTAATTCAGTCAAGCTTAACTGAATGTGGACTATGAATTTGCACATGTGTAAGGCTTGAGCAGACAGCATGACCTTATTAATTCATACGCATGAGGACAGTAATACAAATGCCAAATTTTTCTGTGAGTCCCCATTTTTGCTGTAGCAGCTGTGCTGGGATGTTTTCATTCTGTACTGTGGACTGGAAGGAGGTTCATCTGTTTTTGTCTGATGTTATCATATAAGGCCACCATTCTGATTAGTTGTACAGCCAGGGACAGCAGTGGAAGTGTGATGTTTTACTTGTGCTGCTTGAAGGCGATTCAATTGTTTTCCATAAAGTTCTTTTTTACAAGACTAATGCTGATAAATGGTTGATGTGCAAGTTACGACCACCCCCCTCAAAGGGCAAAGAAGCTCTTGGGTTCTGGTCTGTAAATCCAATTTACAGTAGCAGCAGTAAGCACACTGCTGAGGCAGTATAGGAAATAGATGCATGGATGATACAATCATCAGAGACGTAAAACCAGCACATTACCGCCTGGAACTGCAAGGGTCACCGCAGAGAGGGCATTTTTCACACGTTTGGCCTGAAGCCCCCGGATGGGTGCAAGCACACGACCCACAGATGCATTCGCCTCTCCCACTGCACAGCGTCCCATCCTCAGCAATGCAGGCGCTGGTGTCAGTTGTGCAATTACAGTATTCACCAGTCCATCCACTGTGGCACATGCATTCCCCACAATCACAGTCACCATTGCCTGGAAAAACATTTATTATACTTCAAATCAGTCTCTTAATAAGAATCTGAATGATGGCCTTTAAAATCATTCTCCTTAATAGCAGATATTTTTCCCTCTCCAACTCTTCTCACTCTTAAACATCCTTCTTCCTCCCCCAGCATTTTCAGTTTTAAGCCAGAGGATCAAATTTTTTCTTAGGCTGGCTGTAAGCCAGTGCAGCTCCATTCTCTTCACTGGAGTCCTCCACACAGATCTTATCTCCCAACAGTGCACAATCTAATGGGCAAATCCTCTTCCATTTATAGCAGCATAATTTCAGCCTATCTATTCAGCACAATCTCATTGCTGGTTCCTGCCAGTTTAATGCTATTCCCATTGTTTCAGTAGAATCACTTCTGATTTATAATGGTACAGCCCAGGAAAAAAGTTATAAATGCAAGTTCTCAAGTTCTGATTGTATCTTACTATGATAAACCAAGAATCATTGAGGTTACTGGGTTAAAATTATAAAAATATCAGAATTATCCTGAGAGTGATTAATTAAGATTAATTAATTAAAGATGGCTATGCTTTGATAATTACATCAGAGTGAAATTGTACACTGGCTAACACCAATGTATGTCAATATACTTACCTAAACATCCTTGGAGCTACAGTCATCTACAGCCATTAAAAGTCTGACCCAGTGTGATGGTAGCTGATACACTCCGATAAAGCCATGCCAACTTAGACTAGCTATGGAGTGGTTAAAGGTGTCTCATTTTTAAATTTGAAAACAGGGTTAAAAGTTGTTTCTTGTTTTAAGTCTAAAGATCATTCAGAAATAGTAAATTACACTTTATGCAGAATTGATTGCAACTGAATATACGATGAAAATACAGATTCATAAGCTCATAGCTAAGAGTGAGACAATAAAGGTCTAAAATGCAGACACTAAAAACAGCGCCAAGGGACCGTACCTCCACACTGGAGCCCTCTGTGTCTGACACATGAGAAGTCATCGCATTCACAGCGTGGCCCATACACCTTTCCGTACAGGGATGGGTGGCAAATGCACTGCCCACAGTAGCAGTCGCCTCTCCCGCTGCAGGAGCCCTGCTCTGCCGAGCCCTTGCAGGAGCTGGCGCCAAGGGAGCTCTCGTCGCATTCGCAGTGCGGCCCCACGTACCCCGGGCTGCAGACGCACACCCCACACTCGAACAATCCTTTCCCTTTGTTGCATTTTGGGCTGTTCATCTCGGCCTTTGCCTGACAGTTACAGCTGCATTGGGGATAAATTTCCATTTCCAGCGTGTCACTGAGCCCCACTGGTTTTATCACAATATGCCTTCTGGTTTTTTCACAAGAGGAGAGACTTACAGTCACATTGAAAGAGACCTGGAAGAGAAAATGGTGGCTGTTCAGAGCTGCAGGTCTGCAGAGTACTCTGGAAGCACATGCAGAGGACAGAACAAGAGGGTCGTAGATACTGCCTGCTTTTTTGTAACTTGTTTGGAGGAAGATTATTTAATAAAGAGCAAACTCTCTACCTTGGTGTCCTAAGTTCTCTGGACTTCATGTCTTTTGAGAATTTGTTCTTTACTTACTGTGTCTCCCACTTTCACATGAGAGCATTTCCTCTGATGTGGAAAAAAGGTCCCGTTGTTACAGATGGCGGTGAAAGAGAGATTGAGCCCTTCTGTCTCTCCCAAGACCTCCAGCTCCACCTCAGACCTCAGCTCCTTGAAGGAAAAAGGCGTGAGATGAATGGAGCGATAACACTGCCGAGCGCTGCTAATGCTCCACGCCTGTGTAACGTGGACTGTAACTTATCCCGACTTACACAGGAGTAAATTCGTGGGTTTGGCACTTTATTTACAGACTTCTCTATTGCAAGAAAAATGGGGAATGAGCAAAACAAAGGAAGTGCCAACAGAACCGGCTTTCAGTGGAAAGCAATGGTGATATCAGTTTAATATCCGCTATCACGGGGCTTATTTCCTGCCCTTGCAGGAGAATAAATTCAGTCTTTTATTAAATCACCTTTCATCACTAAGTGCTCTGCTGACTGATACAGGTTTTCCTGTAGCTCTGGTCTTACTGAGGAACAGATTTGTGTCCCCGATTGCATTGCCAGCGCTGGGCTTTTCCTGATTAGCCAGCCTATGTCAATATTGCTCCCTCTTTATCTCTCCTGGTAGAATCAAACCTCACAATCCCTCTCATGGCAGGGCAGGCTCCAAGCTCAGTTTTGCCGCAGTGCGGGGCCTCCATGAGTTAGCCCGATATTTCCAGGACCAGAGCCAGATACGAGTCCCATGGTAAGCTCCCGCAGCCAAGGGGCTCACTCCTTTCCTTTCTTCTCCCGATGGAAATTCCTGCTTCATGAGCTGTCAGTGCTATTTCAAGTTGTATTCAACAATGTTCTCATTTCTTAAATCGATTTGCTCAATCAAACTTTCATTTATTAAGTGAAAAACTTACTTCCTGAACTCTCTCATACCAGGTTTTTATATTTAACTCTTTAAAATATTTTATAGCAACTTTGCTTACACAACTTAGCCTTGATCCAAAGCCTATAGCAGGCCATGGGGAAATTCCCTATGACTTCATTGGACTGTGGATCCAGTAAATGGAAATTTTTCAAAAGTACCTTAGCAATTGCTGAGCAAAAGTCTCACTGACTTGGCTTTGTGCTCTTGCGAGCTTAATTGCTTTACAAAATACCCCCTGCCCTTCAATCAGGGCATGAGGATCTCACTGACCTTACTTCAGTGAGTCATTCTAGTAAAGGCATCAGGATGACTCACTGGAGTAAAGGTCTGGTGGGGTAAACCAAACTAAAAGTAGAATAGGTATAAACCTGCATAGACAACAACTCCCTGTCCTTTGTACATGTCCTGTATTCCCTGGAAATTTGTCTTAGGGTTGTGTCTGGTGGGGGGGGTTTAATGTCTTTTCATTTGGAAAACCTTGTCAGTAAACCAAAGCACTTTATTAAAGGACAGCAACACGTCGTGCAAGACACATTCACGTAATACCCAGAGCTCTTCCCAGCACACAGCCAGAGCAATAAAACTGTGCCCTGGGCATCAGGTTGGTAACCTTGCTAGCTCTGGATGTGTCCAATTTTCCCTTCATATTTGTTTTAGAGTTAGGTGCTTATGTTGCTATTGAAACAATGCAGAGATTCTTAGGAAATAATTTGTTTGCAATAGCTGGGCTCTCACAAAAGGACCAAATATAGCAAACTTCTAGATAAAACTGTGAATGTTGGTATGTGCTAATCTTACAGGAAACATCACCAAGTAGTCCCTCTTCCACGAGCTGCAAAATTACAAGGCCCAAATAGAGTGCAACTGTGAGAGAAAATTAAATGCTGCTGAACACCAAGGCGTAATACTTTGAATCCTGGTGCCTGCACTATGTCATTATGAACATGCCTTGCTGTTGTCAGAGGTTGAAATACGCACCTTACGCCACTGAAAATGAACGCATAAACTGTGACAAACTCCAGTTTCTTAGACCTTAATATCTGTGAGGACTTCTAATGGTGTTTTAAATCTACTAAGCTGCCTGGCCATAGCTTGGGGACAAATAGTGGACAGTTTAGTGAGCTTTAAGCCATCCACAGAGAAACATCTGTGGTTCAAAACATTTTCTGAATGAAACAACAGGCAAAGCAGTGTTACAAACTTCTGCCCTTGTGTTACCTGTCCTTTTTTAATATATTATTTCTTTGGTCTTATTTTCCTGTAAATGAAAGGACCAAGCACTGAAAAAAGAGAGTGGAATTTTTCAGAAATTTTAAAATCCTGGAATGACTGTAATCAAACAGCCTGATATCTGTCACAATGCATTTTAGCCTACAGCTCTGCAATACAAAGTTGTACAGAATCCAGTGTTAAACAAAGCAGGCAGAAATATGCTTACAGAAGAAAATGAATCATACTTGGAAAGAACATGAGAACTCCTTGTAACAAATATTTTGACAGCTCAGACTTTCTTTACTTGCTTACTTCCTCTCTGAAGCTTTTAGATAGCAACACATGGTGAATGGTATTAGCAAACCTTGTGTTTGTACAGCAAGCAAAGACTCGAAAGCACTTTAAAAGCGTTAAAAGGTTTAACCTAACTCTACTGTTGGGGGGCAAATAGTTAGTTATTCCTTTTTTGTGGGTAAAGAGAGAGAGATACCAGGCATTGAATTGTACTGCTGAGAATATCATGAGAGGGCTGTGACAAAAGTGGAATTAGATCTTCTGTTTGCATGTGATTTTTAACCCTCATTTCCCCCTTCCCAGTCCAAAAAAATTCAGGTGTCTTCGCTTATGTCAAATAAGGTTGTTTTCAGTGTTTCCTGATTGGAAGATTTTCAATCATGAAGCAATAAGATTGTTAACCTTTAAGGTTAAGCGTAATAAAACGGGCTCCGGGAAATTTTGAGTGTGACATGTTGCTACTTGTGTACTTTGTATATCTTGAAATGTATGTGGGATTTTAAGAACCTATGAGCAATGCCGGTGCGTGGTCCAGACATGCTGTACCTGAATGAGGACATGATGAGTTACGGCCCGAAGGCAGGACCACTGCTCCTGCAACCGCCTTCCTGCTGCTACGGGAGGGGAGCGAGCACCGAGCTCAGAGCCCCCTCCAAACCCTGCCCACAGCACAGCTAAAGCTGGGACTGGCCGAAACAACTCAGGAGCTGCACCGGGGTCACCACTGACAGCTCTGGGAGATGATCTGCTCAAAGCACGCAGCAGCTAGAAAGCCAACAATGTCCTGGGCCTCATGAGCAAGAATGCTGAGAACAAGACAGAGGGCACCATTTTGCCTCTGTATAAACCTTAGTGTGCCCTGTCTTGTGTACTGCAAGCTCTTCTGGTCTCCACATCTCAGGAAGGACTCACTGGAGTCAGGGAGGGTAAAGAGAAGATCTGCTAAAGTCACCAAGGGGATGGAGCAGCTGAGGAGAGACTTAAAAGGCTGGGATGGTCCAATTTGGAGAGAAGGTTGTGGGCGAGGAAGGTGTCTCAGTGATAAAATATTATGAAATCACGAAGACATGGAGATAAGGTGAATGCAGAGCTGTTATTCACCCAAACCCTGCAACACCAGAACTAAGGTGCACTCAGTGAAACTTTAAAGCATAGGGAGTATTTTAAAATGGGAAAAAGAAAAATGTATCTTGACACACTTGCAACTGAACTCCTTTTTGCCACAGAAGGCAATGAAGACTGAAAATATCAGCAGGTTCAGAAAGGAGAGTAGAAAAAGAAAATCGTAGACAATAGGTAACACTAAGGGGAAGAGGCAAGGATGCACTCTCCACCTTTCCAGGGTTCCAGCAAGGCAGAAGGTGCTGTGACACTGCAATTAGAGGGAGCACCGTTCTGCACTTAACACAATGTTACAGCAAAGGCACCAGGACACAGCCCTGGAACAATTAGTTTATGTTTTTCCATTACTCACTGGACAACGAAATGGTATTTCAGCTGTTAAATGTGGGAACCTCTGTCTATAGGTTAGAGTGCCAGCCTCAAGAAATCCTGATAGGAACCAGATGTGACTAACAACAGATTGGACTTTAGAAGTGAAATCCTGGTGCCACTGGATGTTTCACAATAGCTTTGCTCATGTAAAGGTTTCCCCCCCCTATTTATCACAATGTGTAGACTCCCAAGATTAACCTTAAAGTTCTTTGCTTATTTAATTTTCTGTAGTATGGAGAATCTTCTGGCATTTTGTATTTCATTTTAAAAAATCATAACTCACCAATTGTATTGCTTTTATAAGAGTTAGAAGAATTTGGTTTGCTTTCCTATCATCAAGACCAAAATCATTTGGGGCATAATGATGATTGTCTTATTCAGTTGATAGGAGGAAGAGCAGAAAAAAAAAGTAAGGAAAGAAATAGCAGCTCTTTGCAAAGAGTTACTTTGCATTGTAGCCAACTGGTAGAGCAGGTTTTTAATAAAAAGAGGCTGAGAGGCAAGAGAGAAATCTATGGTATATCAGCATGTATGTAAATGAATATATCTGTGTAAAGACATGTAAAACTGTCTAAAAACAGTCCCCTTGAAAGAAGAGAACTAGGTAGCCAGGATGCATTTTACAAACAAAGCTCTGAAGAGCAGCGCTGTGTTTATGTTCCTGTCATCTTTACAGTATTTCTTGGTATTATCTAAACAAACCCATTCAAGTCTTGGTATTACCTAAACAAGCCCAGTTCGGCTCCGGCGTTCTGCTTTTTAAAAACCTCAGAACAACCTCACAGGGGCAGCATCAAATTGCTAAAGTAGAGAAGAGCACTGCGCTCAGGACAGTGCTTTTTTCCCCAGATATTCCTGCAGAGCAATTGTACATCTGCTCTGGTGACAGTTACCGATGGGAAGAGTTGAGTCCCCGTAGAAGTATTGAACTGGGAGACCTGAGTACCTATATTAAAAAAGGCTTAATAGTAGGTGTGAAATAGAGGACTATGAAGATGGCAAGACAGATGAGACCCTGGTGTGAATTTAGCATTCCAGCACAAGTAAGGAATGACAGAATGTTATAGGAATTTTGTTTGGAAAACCATGAAAACTGGGTATAATTCTATATAGTTCTATAGTTCATTTCAGTAGAGATTAATAAGCATAAATTACAAAGAAAACTACTGTTTCTGTGCTCACTTAATCCTCAGAGTAAACAAAACTTTTTCTTGTTAAGGTCAGAACCTAAGCATAAAAAAATGATGTTCTTATAATCAGTGCAGAAATAGAATCAAAGACACTTGTTTTTACCACATTGCAATCTAATTTTGGAAATAGAGATGTGCAGGAAGAATACATTACAACCACCTTACCTGATATGCAGCAATGATCAACTGGAGAATATTTCCAGAATCCTTCTGTAGTTGTCCAACAGTAGCTCCAGGAATAAGCTTTGCATAGCTCTGAAAATATATTAAGAAAAATTTAAAGCATAAAAAAAAAGACTAAGTGACAAGGAGCTACCGTCTGGAAAAGAATAAAATATATTGGAGCCAACTAAAATAAATAACAGTGACATTTTCAAGGACCCTTGCAGGCTCAGTGACACACGTCCTATTGAAAAAGTCCTATGGAGAAGTGTTTCACTGAAAATTAGTGGGACCTATATTGCTAAATCACCTCTGTGTGCTTGGAAGTTTGATACTATAGTATTTTTCAGCTATAATTTTTTAAACTTAGAAGGAAGATATATTCTATCAACAGTTGTGTTTTTCTTTAATAAAAATAGCCAAAACCAGATTCCGCTGCTCTACTGTTGCTGTACTATTTGAGAGTCTTGGACTCTACATTCAATAACAGCAGTCACTTTCTTATCTTTGCAAGCAACTGAGCATCTTGAATTCTGATTAGCGAGGGCACAGAAGTTATGAAGTTTAAACTTAGGGCTACAAGAACTTTGAACAAAGGCCCTTAAAAAACTGCTGCTGGTTTATGATCGATGTAACACCCCACATGTATCCCAGTGGTCTGCGGCTATGATTGATTGCATGTTGACTTTATGTTAATAATATAGTGCCAATTTAACAATTGATTTCAGTGATTAGTTTTCTTTTCTTTTTGCATTAAATTGCATTGTGACACTAACATGACATCTAGCAGCTAGATTTTAAATATGCTTGATCAAAATTTATCTTGCCTGATTGTTAACTACGTGAACTTCTCTTGCTTGTATCCATGCCTTTGGAAAATAATAAGTGTTCATCATTAAAAACACACATCGTAGCATTCATTTTCCTTTGCAATTTATCAGATCAATGCTGTTACTTTAATTTAAAAATAATCCAGAGAGCTATTAATAAACATGGATAATTTGATACCCTTATATCCCTCTTATACTTTACATCTCCAAAAGCCCTGTGATTACTTTATATGTTATGTATGGAATACTTATCATTCATTAGATTTCTAAAGTGCTATTGTAAATCAGTGGGATTAACTGCATTTTATGTTACAGCTGGTGACTTTGCATTCCTGACTCCTCCTGTGATTAGTGCTCTCTCAAGGATTCTTGGAAAATTGAAACTGCGTTTTGTACACGTGGACCTTTCGGGAGATAATTATAAGAAAAGACGATAAGCCTGGAATTTAAAGTATAGCACCCTTTAATCTGTGGCACGCGTAACAAACAGCAGGGATATACTGTTCTGAAGACTTTGTTTTATCTTTTCTCTTTGAGCAAAAATTTTCTGCATGGTGATACAAGGGTGACGTTGCAAGCCCAGTCTAAGTGTGTATCTCCAGTCCGTTGGTTAAACCCTACCTTTTAGCAAATATTTCTGTTTAACCATTAACAAGATGAGGCAGACTGATGCTTTTGGAGTGCTACTCTCATAAAACGTCCAAAGAATGTCATGGAATTTAGTCTTTTAGCAAATATTCATTAAAAGGCGAATTGCCTTTTTATAGAGATACTCTGATTCATGTTAGTGAAATTTGACAATTATATATTTGAGTTCATTGGGATTATGTCTAATTTTTAGCAGTGTAAATGATAGAAGAATTTTCATCATAAATAGACTGTCATGCCAAATTTATAAAAATAATCTGAAATTCTGTACAAGTATGGAGACTGGTGTATTTTTAGTTCAATCTTGAGCAGTGAAACGCAGTCTGAAACCCCTGATTTTCAAGCTGTATTCTCCTGTGATATAAAAAGAAGTAATTTGTTCAAAAAAGAGCAGTTTCTGCTTCAACAGCAGTGCTGCTTACTCAGGATTAAAGAGGAATTCTTTCCTCTCATCCAAATTTGAATAAATTTTAAAAGAGTTCTCCTTGAAAACAAATAATATAAACAATAATAATAACTACTTCATGAAACCTTAAAGACTGGTGTTTTCTTTTATACCAAAATAGGACTTACACAGTTTGTCAAAATATCATTATTATTGCAATATTCACAGATGCTTTTTAAATGAATAACTTTTATAGAATAAAAGCATTCCCTGCTGCTTTGATACGACTCAGCTGAGACTGATGATGCAAAAAGTTAGGCATATGTGAATATATTTTAAAAGACCTTTTTTTTGGGAAAAAAAAAATCCTTTTTATAAATAATCTCGAATTATCAGGGGTCAGTGTGAGGAACTTCCTTCCCTCTCTTGGGTTTAATTTTGAGTGGCCTCATAAATGTTTCCACGTGATTTAAAATTCTTGTGGTCAGGGAGAGCATCAGACCTAAACCTTCCCCCTCTTTTAGATTGCTGTGCAGTAGCTGTTTGGTTGCATGGAAGGATCAAAACTAACACCAGCTATGTTACAAGCGTACATATTCTGTGCTTGTGCGATCCATAATATTTGTGTGTTAGATAATAATATACATACATGTAAGTGGACAAACTGAAAATTCAGCTGAAGAGGATCAAGCATATTAAATGACTGGATTATTTTCGGCTAAATTGTTGGGGATTATACAGGGCTAGAAATATAAAATATATATTTGAGAGTCTGAACACTGCCCTTAATACTAATGGAATCTATCAAGTCTATTTAAAGAGGTGCTTTCTAAGTCCTCACAGTCATTTTAATGTACGTGTGCCCCTAAGAACTGAATTATAAATAGCAATGGTCAGTTTTGGGGTCTGATATAATTAGATGCCGAGTTCAAGTAGATTTGAGATGAGACATTTGGGGAGAGGCTTTCCACCTCAAAGGCTAATTAAGTTTGGGAGGGTTTTCTGAGGGAGATTGCAGAATCTCCATCACTGAGGCTTTTAAAAAGAAGTAAAACACCAAGACAAGAGTGGTTTAATGGTGGTGCCCAAGTGCCGGTTTAGGGTCCTCTCCCAGCTCTTCCAGGCTACCTGAGCAGTGGCCTTAACACAGGAATAACTCTCATTGTCTTGCTTTGTTCTTTTTACATTCTTAAGCGTGGATACCTGGTTACTTAAATTTATATTACAAATTTGAATCACACAGATGAAAACATGATGCTATTGTCCTGTTTGCAGGGCCTACGTATACCTCTGGAAGTATAGTGTAGTGTGGAAAAACTGCACTGTGAGACTTATATATGGTTTCTGTACTTGCTTTGACTGATTTTCCACATCACCTACATGATAGAAATCAGACCATAACAACTATAGCTATCCAAATAAGTGACAGAAAGCACTATTGAAAAGATGAAAGCGGCAGACGATAGAATATATTCAATGGGATTACTATATATCCTACAAGATAGAAGATAGTCGCACTTTTTTGCACTACCAAAGAAAGTAACAAGAACAAACCATTCCCAGTTGGGTTAACAATGGCTTGCATTTTTTGTTAGCTATAAATCCTTGTTTAGTGTTCCCAGTGAACAAAGGGTGCCCACTTGATAACTTTGATACTGGTATAACAATGACACAGGGATACTGAAATAGAAAACCCCAGATAGGAACACTGTTGGCCAACTCTGAAGGTGACCACCAGCAATTTCCAAGGGAAAATATAATGCCATCAGTAAGAGAAAGGTTTCTTTGGACAAAATAAGGCTTTGTAAATCAAAGAGATACTTCCAAACTGCCTCCTAGAACAGCTCTTATTCATGCAGTTCCTATTAAAATCAGTGAAGAAAATTCACTTGTCATTAATTGGGCTCCTATTAATAAATTGTTGAGCAATAATGAGATTTAGTAAATGTTTTTAATGCACAAATTTTAATTAATCTATGCTATGACTATAGAATCCCACTGTGTTTGTAAGTGATTGACTTCTACTATTGCCGATCTAAATTTTCACGCTTCATCTCAGTATTCAATACAGACTTTAAAAAAGCCAGTGCTCCAAGATGTAGTGTCTCCTCCCTTGCCAAGACTGTAATCTGAGAATCAGTTTATGAAAGATGTGACTCTTTTAACTTTTGTCAAACACCTGGAGTATTAGTCTTACTCAAGACAACTCTACAACTGGAACCAGTCAGAGAAGAACTGAAGAGTCTTCCCTGGGTTACACAGAGGGCAGATATAGAAAACCATCATACTGGTGAGTACCTCAAGGACTCATCTTTTCTCCCTGCTGTAACATAGGACCTTTTTCCCTCCACTTTCTTTCCTATTTTTCATGTGGTTGTCACACTAGAGGAGCACCTTTCTTCTCATTCCTTTACTTTTGGCTTTTAATGAGGAACGTTGTGCGAGGGTTTTTCCTTTGGAAAACCAAGCTTATTGTATCAGCAGGATCACCCTTATTGTCTTCCTCTCAAACAACCTGAATAAATTTGGAGGCACAATTTCTCTCCCCTTGTCCCCCTTCACGCAGTGATATGTGGCCAGGCAGCCAAGCATAGGCTACAAAACCCCTTATTATCCTCACTGAATTCTAACCTAGAATTTCTTTTTGCATGTGAAGATTTCTTCCCAGCAGAAGGACCGGAAAGAAAAGGAAATAAGAATTGCCAATATCCTTATTTTGTCTTGAGGGCTTTTGCTCACATTCACTGCAAAAAGCGGTTAAGCAATAAAAGGAAGATGTGTACCAAAGGCTCTTTACAAACAAAATGCCCTTTTTCAGCTCTGTCCTTGCAGCCTCAGCTCACAGCTGGAACACCAACGGGCCAAAAGCAGTGTGGAGCTTCAGGAGTGCTTATATCTGTGGAGGCTGAAAACAGGTGCCTGCACAGATGACTGATGGAGCTGCAGGTATGAATGATATTCAGTTTATTAAAAAATATGGGGTTTGCATCTCTGTAACCACTGCTCCTCTGCTTTCCCCTCTCTCCTGGCTCCCATTTCCCATAATAGGACTTCATAGTGCAGGAAATTACTTCATAGAACAGGATTCTGAGAATCCTAACACCAAAAATTCCTGTAATAAGGTGTTTTCCCCTCAGTGGGCATGAGGCATGATACATGCGGGAAGAGGACTTTGTCCATCATGTTTTGTATTTTTAATCTTGCCACTACCTTCCTATTTGTCTCATTGGAAAGAGACACAGAAACAATGACAAATTAATAAAACTCTCAGGTCAGCTGAAAAAAACCCCAGTTATCTCAGAGCTGAGCATGAAGACAAATGTATTTTTCAGAATATATTCTTGTCTTGTGAAAGTAAGAACAGGCTCAACTGTCCTTCTCTAGCCTCATAAAATACAAAAGGCTAATCATGATTACACTGAATAGTTTAGCAATGCTTAGTTTGACAATCTTTGACTTAAAGAATTAGTGTGATTCAACTTGAAATCCAATTTAAATGTTACCTAAGAACATCAAAATCAACACATGAAGAAGCACTTCCTAAGTAAGAGTCTTTCTCTAATATGTAACTTCTTAGCTATTTTTATTGCATAAATATCTTACAGAATTCAGTCCTTAATAGTAGAATTACTGTATCAGCTGTGAAAAAGGGGTGAACTGTAAAACAAATACTGGAGAACTGAACATTTTCGTTTGCTCACCTCATATATGTGAACTTGCTCATTCGTTACAGCAAAAATTAATAAAACATTGTTTTGCACAAGTTTGTCAATTAATTGTCCAATTGTGGGATACTCCTGCAAACAAACAGAAGAGAGCCACATCAATCCGTTTGTCACGTGAGTCCAGTTGCTAATTATCTCCCATGAAACGCACATTCAAATGATCATAATTAACACTGTATTCTCTGTATAGTATAAACTATGATTAGGCACTACAATACTACAATACAAAATAAAAGATAGTGTATATAATTTCCTCGCCTTGTTTTTAAGGAAACCCCTCTGAGAAAAGTACAGTGCCAGCCTCCATACTGGGACACTTGGCTCAGTAGCATCTGTGATATATATAATCCAAAGAATAACACTGCACCAGGGCAACTGGGCATTTGTCCTGTGCTGAACACCGTAGTGTATATATTCAGTATTTTTGAACACTGAATCTTAAGCTGGTAAATGCTCCTACACGAACAGTGTCCTACAAATTGCTGAACTCCGGAATTCACACCCTGTAATTCTGAATTACATATGAATACATAGGAATTACATGAATAACACCTGAATAAATGTTCCCTGTAAGGGAACATGATTAATGCAAATTTTGCCTTCCCTGCTTAAGGAAATACTAGTCAGTACCTTTCCATGTGTTTTCCGGGTTAACAGCAATAAGATTTGTGCTTTCTTTTTGCCTAGTTATAATCTATCCTAATGCCATACAAACACACTGTTCTCTTTTTACTGAAATGTACAATTACAAATAAAATAGATTACATGAAATATCTGGATTCCCCAACTTTTACACATTTCAGTGATAAAGGCATACTGTCATTAATTTTCTAAGTTGTTCATGTTAGTCTTTAAATTTCCAGAATGTGAGAGTCATACAAAATTCATAGTAAATTACCAGAACAGTTGTCATGGAATATTCATTATTGTGGTCCAAATGACAGTTCCCATCGTTAGGAATAACAATCCCTGCCAGTTTGCTGTCCATCCCAAAATGGGAATCAGCATCACTCACAAACACCAGCAAATGTAGAGAATCATTCCTCCATCCAATTTTGTCCTGTCATTTAAAATACATTAGTTTAGCAGGCTGTATTGCACTCACAATATAGGAAAGCAGCAAAAGATTTGGAGAACAGCATCTCAAAATAAATGAAGGGAATCATTTTAAAGGGAGTGTCAAAAACATCACAACATCTCTTAAGAGATGATGTTCATTCCATTGTCTTTGGCTAACATTTTGTCTCCCCATTCCCGTGTTTAATAACATGGGCTGGCCACATTCATGTCAATCTGCTTACTACTCTAAAGATAGTTAATAAAAAATATTTAAAGAAAAAACAATCAAGAAAACAGACCCAGTAATTATACAGTTGGTTTTTGTTTTGTTTTGTTTTTTGTTTTGGTTTGGGTTTTTTTTTAATCCCAGGCAATTAAAAAGAAACACTAAAATATCAAAATATGCATGTTTTACTTGATACAGCCAAAAGTATTTTCACACAAAATCTAATGAGGCTCTTGGACTGCATGTAAAAAACCTTGAAAAATAATGATCTGCTTCTTTGAAATACAACTATATAATACTGGAAGTGGTAATATACAGGATAATTAATATTATAACTAGAACTTTCAGTTACCTTGCAAACAGCTGCCTGCATAATTGCATCAAATCCTCCCTCTGGAGTGTCTATATTAGCAGAGATTCGTTGTCCTTTCACAATTTCATTGAATTTTTCAGCATCATTTGTTAGTGGCAAAACATGTTTGTATCCGAAGGTGGGTAAGCACTCGTATGGTACACTTCTACAAGATAAGTGAGACAGCTTATGGACAATACAGAGTGAAAAATCACTACAGTGGCTACTCCGCAGGCCCGTCTGGATTAGCTTTTGGTCACGTATCTCTGTGTCTGAGATAGATCTAGTGAAAAACGTAAGAGAAATCATAGAGCATCCAGTGAGGTGGGCAATGCAAACAGGTCTGCATAAAGCCTGGGAAATGCCTCCTAGAGCAGAGTAATTCAGCCAGTTAACAACGTGCAGTCCTTCCCGTGCTCTCTGCTGTACCTTGTTTTCATACTCAGAAGCACATTAGGATCTGTAGTCCCTTAAGGACATTCAGAGAGCACCACCAAGCTGCTGCAGTCCTGCTTCAGGCTGCAGAGCACAGCTTCTCCTCCACGTAGGTTAGGAAAGGGCTAAGGCAGCCTGGGTTTGGGGGCTGCTGCTAGACCTTAAGGGAAAAAAAAATAGGAAAATAACTGCTGTTCTGTGTTGGGTTTGAGTTTGCACCTGCTTGGTATAGCAATGTCATAAAATTCTTGTATATATGTATATTCTAGCAAATCAAAGAAAAATACATAATTATTCTGCACACCTGTTTGATAACCCATTAAGCACATGTATAACTAGCAGCAAAAGCTAAAAAGCAGAATCACTCCCAGATTCCTCTCTCCAAATAACGTAAGACTCAACAGAATTATGATCAGAGTGCGAAACTAAAAAAAACAAATCTTGCTTCCCAAACTGACTCAGTGACAGCTGGAAGAGGGCAGAGGTTCCAGTGAGGCTACTGAGTTGAATTTTATCCTAAAGATTAATGTTATGACTTAAGGTTGGCATGCAAACAGAGGTAGGTATTTTCCCTGCCTACCTGCAAGGGTTGTTTATTTCTTCAGATGTAGTTTTGATAAATGGCGAAACTGGTTTTTCGACAAAAGATCCAAACCCCAGTCTGAAGTTGCTTGTCAGTTTTGACATTTCTTTGGAAAGAGTTGAACCCAGTTCTTTGATTGTATTCAGATCATCATCCATGGAGGCTGAAAGATCCATGAGGTAATAGAGATCAATTGGATAATCTTCAGTCTGGCGAACCTTGATCTGTATTGTTTCTTCATGTCCTATGAAGGTCATGGGAAAATGGGATACATATCAGCACTTCTAGTTAGAAGCTGTGAGCAACACCAAATTGTTCATAAACTTACATATATGGTGACAATTTTGTAGTATTTCAAATCGTCAGTAGAATTAAAAAAAAAAAAAAAAAGTAAAAAATTCTCTGTCAACTAAAATCTCAAACAGGAGGTTTGAAAAATTAAAAGCTGGTCTAGTGTTTTTTCTAAAGTATTCTTCAGTAAAGCCATAACCATAGATTTACAACTGATTGCTGTATTTTAAAAATATGAGAACATCACTTTGCCACTATGCACCTTTAGAAAATTCAGATATGAAGCTAATTAAAACTAAAGGTAACACTTATGGGAGATACCACATACTTTAGAAATTTGAAGAAAACTGGAGTGCACACACAGGTTTTATTCTCAGTTCCAACACTATGATATGACCTAACTGGGTGTCTCTTACGTTTCTTTATTCCAAATTTTCTCCAGGAAAAATTCACATCTCAAGGACCCCAAAGTAGGTCTGGAGTGTTTCCATAAATGTCACTGGTACCTTGTAAATCCTCAAAGCAAGATTTTATGCTGCCTCTGAGATACGCTGTTTGCCAGACCTGTGGGGGAGAGGCACAGGAGCAGGGCTGGAGAGGTGTGGGGGGGTTTCCACTCTCTCATTGCCACCTCAATGGCAAGAGAACAGAAGAACTAAAAAAATACATCCTTATTTTTATGACATACCCAGCACTTCTGAAAGTATTTTGAACTCAGTCGAACCTAGCTTCCGTCTGATGAGTCAACAGATAATTTTGGACTCAACACAGGTTTTTTTATCTTTATTCTATGAAGATTTTTTTTTTTTTTTTAGACCATTCAGTCTGAGAAGCTTCAGTATATCACATTGGCTGAAAAAAAAAATCCCACATCTATGAACTGAGTGACTTACCTGGTCGCAGCCTGAGAGTTAATTTTTGAGGAGAAATCTGCGTGACATCAGAATTGTTCTTCTGGGTGACTACAGTTAGGGGCTTGTTCCTGTGAATTTCTACTTCTGAAATGGGAAATTCAATCAAATTCAACTGGCATCCTTTTGACAAAAGGTTTTCTGGGGTATCACACCTCCCATGAATTCCAGCCGAGTCCGTGTAATTCTAAAGCAAACAGGAGAAGGAATGGATGAGTTAAATGTATTTACAGACCAGCCACCAGCAACTGGCTGACGAAAGGTCAATCCAATGCAGGGAACAGAAACAAAGGCGCAAGTTAGTGCAAACTAGTGCAGAAAGAGATCTAGGTGGCACAGAAATCTACATTTGCCCTTCATGGATCATGTCACACAGGTGTATAATTAATGTAACTTACACCAATTTGGTATCCTGGGAGAAACTGCTCTATTGTTGGGGAACGGGAATTGTGCCACTCACTGCATTTGGCTTCTCATAGTACTGGGAATGATAACACAAAGCCCCTGTGAGCCCCTGGTTTTTCTATTACAGGATTGTGCTGCAAATTCATCAGTCTTTCCTAAACAGTTTTGAACTGCTGATGGAACGACATCATTTAATAACAGAAGAGGTCTCGCAGATAATAAACTCCTACAAATTTTGTGACAAACTGACCGTGGGGTACCCACTGTTCACTGTTTTTTTCTGACCTACTCTTTCTCCTCAACACTCATTTAACATGTTCACTGAAGCAGGTAGCAAGTCCTTGTTACTCTGCCTGGTGCCCAACAAGCACCACAGCCTCCCTCCCTCGCTCCCCAGCGCCGGCGGGGCTCCCGGCATGCCTACGTCTGTTTGGTTACGTTTGGTCCAGCATCCTACTTGACCTTCTCCTGTCCGGAGGAAATCACAAGCCTGCCGATATCAGTTGGATAACTTGCAGTTTATTTTTGTCGCTCATTTCAAAGCACTTGATATGCATTTCTTTCCACAACACTGCTGCAGGGTAGTTACTATCGCCACGTAGCAGTGAAGTTAATGGTTAGTTTTACAAAGAGGCTTCTGTGCCTTGTTACCATTTCCTAGAACTATGCCTACAGTTTAGATCCTCAAAATCAGTCAGTTGCCTCCTGAACTGGAAACTGCTCTGGCCAGCAAGACCTTTTGACCAAAACCTGGGCAATGCCTGGCAGAACCAGCACCGAAACGTTCAATTCCTGGCTGATGGTCATGGGCACATACCATAGGGCCCTTCTTTTCTCCTGGATTTGGGTAAGCAACATGGGGTTCAGCCATTAAGCCACAAATATTCTCTGAATTCAGTCACTGAAAAACTTTCCATCCAAAGCAAAACAAATCTACTTGAAACCTATTAAAACCAGAACTGGGAGCCTTCTTTCCACCAAAATATCACCCTTCGTGCCTGAAAATTATCAGGGATCTTATATATTCTGGTGGAAGCGATGTTGAGATACCTGATGGGAACAGTGGTTTATTATTCTTCAGACCGAATCTGATGTCTTTGCTCAGGCAAAACTCTCACCAACTGCTTCTTGAATACAGCGCGCATAAAAATCATGTACCGTTGTAAATCTTTCACAGGGAGATGCATATTATCTCCTTCAATTACACACTTTTGAGTTGCTGGCTTTTCAAAACATGTGTGAAGAGGCAAACTCATATTTCAAATACAATTACAAGGTGTGTTTTTATCCTACAGAAAACAGTGGTTTCTTTGGAGGGACTTGTATTTACTCTGACACTAAAGCTCCTATGCCTTTTGCGCTCTGATGTGTTCTCTAGCAAACAAGTGAATGAGCCTATGAACAAAGAAAAAAATAATGTTTACTACTCTGAAGTTTTCAATAGTTCCACAGTTGGTTTTTTTTTAATCAATGAATTGTGTTTCATTTTTGTTTTCTGAAAATACATGGCAGTAGTCAAAATTATGTGATCAAATTTCATTTCAGGAAAATCCTGTTGTGGTTGTTAAGTACAAACCTAAAAAATACTGCAAACACACTAATGTGGGTGGGTTTTTTTCCCATGGTAACATTTTTTGCAAACTGCTATATTATTTTTAGCAAACTTTTTTTTTTTTAAAAAGTGCTGTTTGCTCTTTGTCAGCTACTTCATAAAGCAGTATGTTAGTCCCATCCTAGGTATCATTTTGCTATTCAAAAATGCAAGAAATACTTTTAACAGCAAAGGTATAAATGAGAAACTATCAGGAAAAAGACATTTTATTTCTCCATTATTTCTGGCAAGTTTTTAATTGTGATAGCTGACTATCTTGCTAACATTAATGAACTAAGACCTAGAATATTTACTGTGAAGTAGGGAGATATTGTTTAGCATCATTTACAGGTGAAAGTTTTAAAAGCAGAGATATTAAGTGACTTGCCCATGGTTACCCGGAAGTCTGCAACAGATATATAGGAAACAAATCCGTATTTTTTTTTAAGCCCAATGTTTTAGCCAAAACGCTTACACCTATATCATACTAATTATAAAACGGACACTATCATCATACTTAAAATCAACCACAGATTAATCATTTGTGTATGCAAACTGACTGGGGCACCTTCTGTTTACGCTGTCTGGCTTGGCATGCAATGTGTAAGATGCAGTCTGGTCTCTGACTTGATGTCTGGTGCTTCATCATCAGTGCTGTGGGTGAGTCAGCCCTGAGGCTGATGACCTGAGCCCCTCTAATAGCACTTTTATTTCTGCTTTAAATGAGGAAGGTTGTTTAAAAAAAAAAAAAACCCAAAACAAAACACAAAAACCAACAACAATGAATAATAGACCATGAAGTCCAGATTGAATTCCACTTTTGATCCCCAGGAAGGCTTCACTAAGCACTGCATGCATTACAAAACCACAGACTGACCCAATTAAGTCAATACTTCATCACTTGGAGGTACTACAAATACTTCAAGTCTTACTTTGAATTTTTTTTTGGTATCATTTACTCTACCTCTTGAAAACACCAAGCGCAGTGTGGTCCGGAAAGCAAACAATCTTCACAAGTCACTGCTCTTTCCTGAACACAGGTCCCTAAATTTAAATCCAAGGAAATAAAAGACTATTAATAATGTGTTTAGTCATTTGATTTATGAAGAATCTTCTCATTTAGAGAATGTGGGAGGTGAAAAATGCACACATTTAGCCATATTTAGGATTACTGATAAAATTCCTTCATAAAGGTATTTCTATTGGTAGAAGATTAACTCTCTAATAAAAATTAAAACCCCACAATTGCTGGCAATTAACATACTTACTTTTGCATGCTTTATGGATGGCATTCACTGAGAACATGCTACTTGTTTTCTCCAGCGCACCTAATAAGGTGCTACATGTGTTTCTGGTATGGTGCGGGTAAGACATTGCCAACATAACCAGGGATATTAAAAGAACAGATTTATGTTCACTCTATATGCTTAAAATTGCTTCATTCAGGTCTGTAGATACTTGATATGATTTTAATTTATTGTGCAAGTACCAGTGAAATACTCAGTCACATGTAGAGTATTAAGTTTCTCAGCGGATCAAACAGTGATTAGTATAACCAAAATTGCTCAAATGCCCGTCTCTTTCATATGTGTTGTGCTATGTAATGACCACATAAGTCTTAGATGAACTTGCAGGGTAGCCCTACAGCAGTCTGTCAAAAAAATAAAAAGCCATTAAACAGAAAGGAATGATTAAATACAGAAGACAGAAAGCTATTTCGTACCAACTTCAAGCAAGAAGCAATGCAAAAATGGTTTTGAAATGGATCTCCCTACCCCTGAGCCTTACCTTGCACACAGTTATTTCTTTGCAGAAATAGGAAACAGAGGCAAAGCAATTCAATCCCCATTCGTTTTCAGTGCTGGCTGCGTGACAAAAAATATTAGCGTGTTAATTATCATCCGCGTAAAGGTAGAATGTCGTAAAAATCATATAGTCCCAGAGGGTATGTTTTCAGATGTCACCTACACCGGCTTGCGAAGAAACTTCAACCCTACCAGGACAGACCATGAATAAAAGTGAAAACAAGGGCTACCTGGGCAGGTAAAGAGGACAAGCTGTGCATAAAGTAACATGAACTTGGTTATCACTTCCTTGTTTTCCTGGACTCCTTATAAGGTATAAGGGGAAAATTCATTCAGGTGAAGATTTCTGTCAATCCCAGTCACTCTGGGTCCTAGAGCAACCCAGCCAAGAGAGCAGGCTTTTGTGCGTACAGCAACTCTTAAAATGCTCCTCTAAAATAACGCCTTTAATTGTTCCCTGAGGGAGTGCGTTAGGCAGACAGGTCATAGGATTGCCAAGTGAGCGTACCTGGAGAGATGTAAAAATCCCATTTTTTCAGATTTCCTGATGTGGACGGAAACTTGTAAAGGCAACTGTGAAAAAAAAAAAACAAACAGCAATCACTTATGAGAATTGAGGACCTGGCTTCAGTAATTCAAGAATTCATAACTACAGAGTACATTTATTTTATCAACTTTGCAAAGTGAAAAGGAAATGCTGCAGTTGTGGATTTTTTTATGTAGAAGGAGGAATAATTTCATTCTCAGTTCTGCAACTGACTTGGAAAAAAAAATCATGTCAGCTTTAAGTCTGTGTAATAGGTGGCCAAATATTCCACAGCACAGATACAAAGATATAAGAAGTTATTGCTATCTCTTTTTTTCCCCCCACCTGGAATGAAGGCAAAAGATGCATTTCTTACAACCTTCTTAAAGGAAATAAAATTTCTTATTTGTAGATTTCATCTCTTCCCATCTTTTATGCTCTGCTATTGTCTGTTTTGCAAATCATTTGTTCAGGACAAGCCCTCTCTTATCATAAGGGTTTGCAACTGACTCTACACACTGCAGCATAAAAATTATAATTTCCTCAATTGTGTTGCTGGCCTGAAAACATATATCCTTTTTTTCTGCAGTCAGAAATCCTACCAAAGTTAGCTCGTAAGGACTAGGTTGCTCTCACCAAGAGAACTGGCAGGATCAGACCTCCCTTTTCAAACTGGTGGTAGCTGCAATCTTGGGGCAGGATGTGATGGTAGGGATGGGTCTACACTAGTTAAACTCAACATGCCTGGAAACATTCCTGGGCATTGAGGCCAACTGGCACAGAAAGACCTGAGTTTATGCTTGCGAATTGCCTATTGGGACCATTCTAGCAACCAAATTGTGCCCAGAAATTTTTTGAAGAGACTGTTAAATGGAAGAGGTCAAATTCATGCCAGGGAGCATTTTAACAGTTTAATAGCATAGACAATCTCATTCTAGTGCCTGGAAATATTCCCAGGCACATCTGATTTTACTAGTATTTACACAGTCTATGGGTAGTTTCATAACAGCTCAAGCTGGATTACATCAAGTCTACCTTTGCCCTGCCCTTGTGTTCCCACCCCTTCGCTCCTACCAGTGCTCATGTCCAAACAAACAGTGAGCCGATTCAAACTGATCCAATTAAAATCCAGCCTCCTTCCATGGGGAAGGCAGGGGGCTACTTTTCACCTGGGTGGGTCCCTTGACTCGTGTGGCTGCCGACTCCCGAGCGAGTGCCAGGTCAAGGGAGGGAGCAGGAAAGACAGGCAGAGTGGGCAGGAAAGGTGGGAATACCTTAGACTGAATTTAGCCCAGCTTAGGCTGTTGTGGAACCATATCTTAACATTTCTATTTACAACAACATTCCTAAGTCTCCTTCAACTGTTTTCTATACCTTGGAGTGTCCTTTGTAAGGCACTTGTTCAGCTACAGCAATTTCCCGTGGCATGAAAAAAGCATCGATTATATTATGTTCCCTCAGCTGGTGAAGATGCAGCTCTGTGAGGACAGTGTCTGTAACTACATAAGGTCAAAAAGAAGTGGAGTCAACTGAAAATGTTTGCTCATGCTAAGAAAAAAATCCTGTAAGTGTAAGTGCCATCCAACACAGCTTATTTCCCCATTTTTAATTTGCATTTGTGGATGTGTCCTTCAATATTGTTGCTATGTCTACAGCCTTGCAGAGCTCCAAAACCCAATGCTTTCCCTTTCAATGTGGAAGGTCACTTTGTAGCTCTTACTAGCCCCTGGTAATATAACAACACTTCAAAGCGTGTGCTCAAAGGACTCGGTGGCAGTCCTTCAGCCACCAAAAGGTACCAGACACCAGCAGCGTCCCAGATTAAGGACCAGCCAGCTGAACAGCTGGCAATTAGCAAACGCTTAATCTTAGATTCAAGATATCAAACTTTTTAGTGTAGAGAGAATGAATAACATAGCCTACATAAAACTTACAAATTCTGTTTGATATTATCAGTTCTCCATTTGCTTGTGTGGTAATATTTTATATAGGTCTTGGCAAGGACAGCATGACTGGAGGCTAAGTGCCTGCCTCTGAATGGGATGGCTGCCAAAGACTATCTGAATAAGTCTTGCCTGAATAAAATAACTAAGTTTCTGCAAATTATTAAGAACAGACCTCCCCAGATCGTCTGGAGAGTGCAGAAAAGGAAAAGAAAGTAGCAGAACAAACAACAACAAAAACACACCAGAAAAAAAAGAGAGAAAAATCAAGGTCAGTTTTGATTTTTAAAAACTCACACAATGAAAAGCTCACAACGTTATTTCCACTTAGTGGACAGAGTGGGAATAAAAACCTCACTGATAGGGGCACAGGAGGTTAAGAGAGGTCCAGGAAGGGAGACAGCATGTACCGAGAGCAGATCTTGGGCAAGCCAAGAAAACCTAGGCAGGAAGCTGACAGATGATCCTTGTTTTGAAATGTCACCAAATATCTTGTGTAATATCTAAAGGTAAGTTGACCAGGAAATTCCGCTACTAATTTAATGCTTTATTGGCTTTAACTATGACACATGGTAGAAGAGCAGAATCCTAATCTGGAGTAGCCACGCTGGTGTGTGGAGGGTGTGTAAAAGCCTTTGGGTCCTGGCATTGCTTGGTTTGACAGCAAGGTTCCCCTTCTTTATGAGGTTTATAAGACAGAGTCTTGCTTCGTTCACCCAAATTAGAGGCATCAATTCAATGAGATATAACAAAAAGGTAGTTTATAGTACAGACAGAATGCAATTATTATTGTTTTCATCAGCCACTACATATTCATTTTAGAGCAAATTCTGGTCTCAATCAGGGTTACAGTTTTATAATGACACATTGGAACAGAAAACAGCTGTTTATCTTTCAGTATGGGCAATGCTGAACAATGCAAGTCTGTGGTTCTTTAAAAGTTAATAAAATTTGTATAGGATAAAATCTTTAGTGTATTTCCCCCCATACCTGGCTCTTGTAATACATGAAGATAGCACAGGCAGATATTCTGTTCATCCAATCAACTTTTAACAAATTCACTGGGAAGTAATAAACATTGAATATCGAGGTACAGTAAGAAAGCAAGCTAACGTTGGGGACAGGGAATAAGAAATAAACTAAAAAACATTAGACTCAAGTTGCATTTCATTAATAATAGTGGGCTTTTTTTCTCTAGAACAACGGTGTATCTTTTCTAGCACACTGAGCTGAATCCACAAGTCAGCCTGCTGATGGGTCTGTAAAGGTTCCAGAATGGGAAGTGTTTGCCTACAGAAGCATGCCTCACCATTGGCTCATTCAAATCTAAAAATGACTTCATTTTAGGAAAAATACCAGCCTCTCCTACAAATAGGGTATGAACTGATGTAGCATAATTACACATACAGGGACACCAGCCCAAGAGAAAACAATTAGTTCCTTTTGCGCTAGACAAAACCTGGAAAAGGAGGCATGTTAGCTCCAGCGAAAGTTTATCAGTCAACATAGGAGATCAGTATGTCCCAAGCTCATCAGAGCAAGCAAAATCGCTTTTAATTAGAAGCTGGAGAGCTATCCATATGGAGGAGAAATTCTTGTAAGCGATCTCTCAGCCTCACACACAACCCAGCTCTTAATTCCCAAATGCTCTTCTCACACACACTCTCACGCTGAAAGCCTGGAAAAATATGGAGCGATTTAAAGTCTGAATGTCCCACAGGCTGAGACGGTTCTCCAAATATTTACAAAGGTGGGGAGAAGTGTCTCCTGCACTTCAGAAAACATTTCTCTCTTCTTGCCCAGTCTTGTGGGACTGGAAGCAGTGAGGTGGGGTCACCCTTCTCTCCATCACATACAGTGACATTCACCTCCTCGATGCGTCTGTAAGAGGCAAAGGACTACACTCCTTAGGTCAGAGGCAGGTTGCTTTGCATTTGAAACATCTGGTGACTTTATTCTCTCCCTGGTTGGCTTCCAGATCAAATCTGTCTAGAAAGCTCCTGATGATCTCTAATGGGGAATCAAAGTAGACTTTAACAGTTTAGGTCAAACTTTTTAACCCGAAAGATAGAAACTGAAGAATATGCAAAAGTCTACAGAATGAGTGGTTAAAATACTTTTCTCCCAAAGAAGATGTATGTTCTGTAGCTGCACAGTCAAGTGCTTCCAGACTCTTGGGCCAGCAGAAATGGAAGGCATTTTCTTCAGAAAAAGTCTACCCAGAAATATATCCCTCAGCAGCCTGACAGACCCAGTTCCAGAGAACGGCAATGACAGATGTTTCAGAGGGCGCCTGTCAATTAGCTAAGCAGCAAAGCCTGAAAAAAAATTTCCAAGCTTGAAACTTAGATTCACCTCTAAGGAACTAGAGGTGATCTGAGTAGCCACATAATGGTGTCAATGTGCTGCAAATAGGACAATCCAGCACAGACAGACACCACACACAAATACTGCAATGGTGCTGGAAGGACTGTCCTGTCTCTACCTCTGCTGCTGCAGAGGTCCTGGCAATACTTCAGGGAGAGCTGGCAAAAACATTTACAGAGGAAACAACAATCCCTAACGAACAGTTGTATTTAATGGGGAAATTCACAGTGATGGTGAATGTGACTAATCAGTAATTTTTACTTTTTTTTTTTACTTGAAATTTTTTCTAGGTATAAAACAATAGTATCACCTATCAAATCTGTGTAAAATAAATAAATGCATCTGGATTTATAAATTTTAAATGCCAGTTGATACTATTTGCTCTCTCTTTCTTTGTTAATCAGCATGGTGAGACATAAGTATTGCTCCAACAGAAAATGGCATCAATCCAAAGAAACCGCTGTAAGCATTCGGGTCCTGTATGAACGACACGGAGCCTGTGGTAAGCAAAGATCTGAATGTACGGTGACTGAGCTGCTTCACTCCAGCTCCCATGTTTTGGGGTGTACTAATATCATACCCTGTTAGGGGCCTAGGAGCAAAACACTGCTGTGTAGGGTAAGCCACAGAGCCCACCCGAGACGTGGTCAGGTGTGTGGAAAGGCAAAGGCTCTCTTACTCTCCTCTCCAGGTGGTGTTTGCAAGCGCCGCTACGCACGACGGAGAACGGCTTTAGAAGAAGATGGGAGGCATCTGTAGCTCCTTCCAGCGGGTCGTGGGAGCTGAAGAGGCACACAGAGGAAAGGAATTTCCCCCCCAGCTCTGAGCAAAGCGGGGTGTTGGGGATTCATGACTCAGGCCATGATTCATGCTCTGGTCTCCTCTCGTTTCCGGAGCAGCGCACTGCTGTTAGACAAGGGCAGAGAGTGAAGTCAACAACCTACCTCTGAACAAACAGAGAGGAAGAGGAGGAATTGCTCACCGACAGTGCAATGAACAGCAGGCAGGCAACCCAGGGTGTTTTCAACTCCTGTTTACCTTGCCCACAGCTCTGACCTGGCTGGTTCCAACATTTGCCCTCAGTTTCCTTCGCATGGGTGACCACCTTGAAAGGTTTGTTTGCTTTTTAGATTTGAATACACCCTCACACTCAAAGCGAAATAATCAAACCTCCAAACTGCAGAAGGGGTCAGGAGAAACCGGTGGGAAAATCACGTGGCGTTTGAGCGGGGCTGCCTGCCAGCCAGCCGGCCCACGGCACTCAAAACATGCCAGGGATTTCCACACAGCCTATCGAATCTGGCCTCAGTTTCTGTTTGCTTTTCGCAGTTGCATGGTACAGTTTGTTCTCCCTATACTATAAAAGCCTGGCGCTGGGGCTCCAGAGCAACCATCTCCGTTCAGTGCTGGTGCAAGGCTGAACTTGCTGGTGGTGGGAACGGCGCTGAGCACTGCCTCCACAACAGCTCAGACCTCCTGCACTTTAGCTGAAGAGCTTTCTGTAACTTGCCCCCTCCAGATTAATGCTAAGTGGAAACCGGACCTGCTGTCCCCATTACAGAAGGGCCAAACTGAGTCCTGAGACAGGCGGGTTGCGGTGGCACCAAGAGAAACGCGAAGCTTTAGCACAGTCCTGCAGCAGGCTGGGCTAGGCGACAACGCAGAGGGAGGACTTGCTTTTGAAAAAGCCGGTAGGGTTGTGTAAAAACGATGTATTCAGGCCTGATTTATCCAGATGTAAATTCTAAACTACTGAGCTGGGATTAAATCACTTGTAAAAAGTGATTCCACTCTCGTCTTACACACAGAAAACAAATGTATCTTGTAGTTGACCTTGCTGTACTTAGACCCACAGAAGTCCAGCGCTTTGCTGAAACACAGGGTTTGAATAAGGTTAATCTAGAATAATCAAAACAGATAAGCATCTTTAGCTCAGCACCCAACAGCTGCTCAAAACTGAGGAAAACGGGCTCAGGCACTGCCTGCAATGAGCTACTTTTCTGAAGCTTTCCAGGAGCTATTCTGAACTTGGCCAGCATGGCTTCTATTTACAGACACACAGCGTTCCGGCCACTCGCTCCTGCCAGTGGGTGCAGGCTCTTTCTGGGAAAAGAACAGGATTTAGGGGTTTTAGGAGCCTTTTGTGCAGAGTGCTGCCATCTTATGGCAAATCTGCTACTCTGGAGTAGAGAAATGATTACTCTAAAACTTACATGGAAGAAGGGTGTTCAGATACTAACAACCCTATTACCTTTCAGCAATATTTTGCCTTGCTACATATGTAAGAACCTTTGGGGATGTTTGTATCTTTGTTAAACAATTTGGTCATTTATGTTATATTAGAGATATAATTTTTTGTTAGCATGCTTTTTTCAAATTCCTGTCTCATCTGTCACAGTAAACAGAACATTACTTCTAGTGCCTTTGTTAAAAGCCCAGTTACATGATTCTGAAATGTCAGAAATTGTTTCCAATATCTTTGTCAGTATAAATTATTACTGTATTTTGAAAATCTTGCATTATTGTTATGTGTGTGTTTCTTATGGAAATAGGAAGGAAATTTAAACCAACAGTGTCCACTCACATGTAAACAGAAACATTGGAAAAACAACCTTATATAGAACAATTAGTGCTTCTACAATTCTTCTTAAAGAACTGGTAAGAACTGTCGCTATATATCTAACCAAAACCTTGCAAGACTAAGGACGGGTAAATAGAACCATCTCTAAATAAAAATAAAATCAACTAAATCAATTCCAAGTATTTTGGCTGAGTAATACCACAAGGATAACGCAGGGCAGATTTTCCCCAACAATGTTTTCCAGGAGTTCAAAATGGTTGATCATGTGAATACTGTCAATAATGTTTGGTCCACTGATACCTTATGCTTCTTACATTTGCAACCGCATTGCTGTGCTTTGGTTGGACACTTAGCATACAGAATTACCATAATTTTAAACCAATCTTTTTTTAAAATTTAATTCTTAACATTTTGTAGCACATCAATATGTCACAGGAGGCCATAGAGTCATGCTTTCTATCTGAACCAATAAACTAACAGAAATGTCAAAAAATACTATTGTCACAATAGTACAAAGCAGACGGCACAACGCTGCGAAGGATCTCATAGATACTGAGGATGTGCCCTTTCACCTTACACAACTGTGTTAATAAACTTATGAAAAATCCACCATAAGACTACTCAGACTATTTAACTCTCTGGCAGAGAGGCAAATAGAAAGTGGCTCTACTCACCTTTATGGTATATGCAAGAACTAGTTGAATTCTGTATTATCCAATTTGCAAGCAAGTTCCATTTTACTGTGATACCCTCACCTACAGTGGTTTGTTGCTGTCACTCTTACTAGAAGACTGTTTCAGAGACTTCACTCTTCTCATGGCTGGAAACGTCCTCAGCTCCAGCCTGGATGGACAAACTTTCAATTTATATCCATTTGTTTTAATGACAACATTGTCTGGTAACTTAAATAACTTCTTTCCTTTCCTAGTATTTGCCCTGCCCTTCTTTCCCCTCCCCTCGATGTATTTATAGGCAGCAATTGTATATCCCTCATTCTTTGTTTTGTCCAGTACTACTTCTCTGCGTTTCTTTCAATGCTCTTTCCTAATCATGGGTGACAGACTGTTCACAGTACTCCGGAAGAGCTTTGACCAGTGCCTCCTACAACGGTGTCCATACTTATGTATCCCTTCTTAAGTCTCCTGCATTGTATCTAAGGAGGACCATTTTTGCCTTTCCCATGGCTCCATCCCAGCTCCCTCAGCGTCCTTCTACGACTGACTAAGACATTATGGTCTTTCTCTTGCCCAACTGCTAAGCCACAATTTATAACAGGAATCGTTTCCACGTCAGTTTGTGTGTGATCTGGCACTTGTGCTATTAAATTCTACCCCACACCTCCAGCTCTCAAGTTCCCCCACAATGTGTATGTAATGGTATGGATATTTTTCTCATCTGACCATGCCACTTTTAGCAGCAATGAAAGTATTAATATTTTCAGAGACTAGCTGAAACAGTGATGCTTGAAAATCTCTACCCAACCTTTACATAGTCCAATAATTCCCTTTCCAGAGCAGATGGTATCATACATACATTTCCTCAGCCCTTATACATTGTATTAAACATTTTTTGCTTTCATCCTATTTTCTTCATTTTATCTCCACACCCTTATTTATTCTTTCTTGCAAAAATGTGTGCAAAATTTCCATATTACTAGGGTCAGATTAACAAAGCTGTAGATGTGAGGGCACTTTTTCCTCTGCTCCTCTCTCTCCTTTGTTTTGGTAGATCTTTTAAGAAAAACTTGCTCCTGTACTTGAAATTTAATTTGTTCATTCTTTCAGCATTTTAGGATGCATAACAGACGTCATTCCACTATGGGCCTACTATACTCTGGATTTACTTTTCAGGTTTGTAAATGTTAGCTTTTATTTCTAGAGATTCTTCCCATCCTGATTCTATTTTTCTCCATGATCTATACCATCCTCTTCACAGAAAAGAACAGAAATAATTTATTTGGTTTGGGCACCCTATCTACACGACCTTTAATCTCTATCCCATCCTTGCTACATACCAGACCCTCTTTTATTTGTGCGGCAGAAGAAACTTTCAGTCTTTCAAATTTTGTTTACAGATGGTAAGTCTGTAAACTTGACAAATCTGACTGCACCGTCTGCTTCTTCGTTCCCAAGATACCATTTTCATTGATGATCTGGTATGGTGGGGTTTTCTTCCCCTATGACTTTCACTCTCTTTGCTCACTCCTAACATCCTTTTATTTTTTTTAAGGATTTATTCATCCAGTAAGGTGCTAGCACCCTTCACTCTCTATTTACAGTGCAAAGTGCAGATTTTTAAAAAATTATTTAAATTAAAGAAATCCTAATACTCAGATTTGGAACCTTCATCCACTTGACATTACTAACTAGTTTCTTTACGTTTCTTTCTAGATTCTTTCACTTCAGAAGGACAAATTTTGAGAAACTAACAGGCCTATTCTTGTTTATTCTTTCACTTATTTTCAATTTAACCAAGTCGGGATAACTTTAGCTAGGTTATTTTCTACAACCAGCTGCTCTATGTCATCACTACCTAACAAAGACCACCTAGAATAGCATCATGGAGGTCCACTGACTGCTTAGTGATGAAATCTGCCAGCTATTACATCCTGGAATAACCGGCTCTACCATTATCAGTAACATTTGCTTTATACTCTATTTCTGAGCAGTTAAAATCTCCTGCAATGAGACAATGCTTGGAAGTTTCTCTCTCATGCTTGTAGTCATCTGTGTTAGATTTAAGTGTAACAGGTCCTTAGCGGTCCTTCAGAAGACCTTTAGTTTGACAAATTCCGTTCTGCCCATGCCACCTCTCTCTGCCTCTGTAGGCAACTTCATTGTTACCGAGCGATGCCTCTGTACCTCTGTTTTTATTTCTAGTTTTCTTAACAGTCTACGCATTGGTTTAAGTGCATTTCAGTCCTGGATTACCCATCCACCATACTTCGCTATTCTTGGGAGATTTGGGGTCATCCTGGGTGCTGCAGTTCTAGCCTGCATCTCTTTGCACACAATTTTTGTACACAAACATCTTGACTCATCTTCTATGATAATGTGCAAGCTTTTTTAATTGAGTTGCTCACATCCCTTTTATTCCTGACATCCAGGCCATTCACATCATGTTCCCACCCCTGTCAGTACTGATTTTTCCTGTCCATTTTGCTCCCGTCTGAAACTTCTTTCTCCCCCATATATTCACCGCTTCCTGCTTTCCAGAACCAGGCATGGAAGTTACTTGCAAGGGTCCCCCAACCTTCTCTCTGATTTCCTAGCTTACAATCCTTTTACTGATTATACTGATACATAAATATATATTGTTATCATGTATTATTTTGTAGTATGTTACATGATGTAATCATGCTATAATATATTGATATCAATTATAGCAATCTTGGTTCCAGAAAATTAATACCACATTTGCTCCAATGGAGTTCATCTAGTTTGTGTGAAAAATCCTCTTTCTTCTCAAAAGTTAAATGCCTTACAACACTCCTCATAACATCAATTCTTAAGACATCTGCTGCTCTTTATCATCTTGCATGTTTTAACACACCCTCTTCAGGAATGAAACACTGCAGTGGGAGCTTTTCCTTCAGGACAAACCTACTCACACAGATTTCCCATTTTGTGTTCTTCTCAGTGCTCTCTCCTTCAGTCTTTTATCCTACAATGTGAGCTGGTACAAAGTTATAGTTCATCCCAGAGATGATTGCATTGCCACAGACGTTAAAATGGCTTCTGTTTCCTAAGTGGAATAAATAATAAAACTGCACGCACATACTGTGTGTGCATCTGCCTGGAATACAATCGTTTAGCTTGAAATTATGCTGTAATAGTACTGCTGACATTACATTTTTGGGGCAGTTTTAAAATAGCTTCAGTTAAAATAAATGTATTTATGAATGAAAGAGGTAAAGTGAAAGCCTGAGTATACTTTTGAACTTGAGTAACTGTGTGAGATGTCTCATCAGTTCTCCTGGAGATATTTTAGTCATTGGGAGTTAATCATTACCTGAAATTATGTGAAAAACCTGTTCAAAGCCAGTCTACAATACAGTGTTGTGTTAGGGAAGAAAGGCAGACATTGAGTCATAGCTGTCAGTTATTTATTATACTTCAGTCAATTATGATGTGATTCTTTCCAACATTATTCTTGCTTTTGATTTACAGTAAGATACTGATCTGGTGGCTGAGGCTCTCTCAGTTAGAGCAAGACCCTGCCCACCCCAATCAGGAGAGACGTGTGAGTGTCTAACTACCATAAGGTCACTACAAAATTTTAAAACTGGATGAAAAATATACATAAGGGTAAAGAGGTTAACGAGTTAATGCTAATTTGGAAGAGGCATCTGAATGCCCTTTTACATCACAGAATGATAGCTGTGCTCAGTAATGTCTGAGAGCAACAGGAGAGACCAAGGAAGAATTCAAACAGGTCAAAAACTGGTGATACGGTTGCACCTGGGGACCGTACCAAGCCGTGAATGTGGTTATAAGCAAACCTCCAGGGAAGAGCAAACACGGGTCTTGGGCTAACACACAGGAGGTGCCTCACTCTGCGTTTTCTACAGACACAGTCAAGAGCAAAGTCAAGGTTCCTAACTTGAGCGCATCAGGTGCTTACTGCTACACAGAAGAAATTTGGGCCAGAAAAAAGTCAATTCAACATATCGGTTGTTCATTTTATTTTTCAGCTGTCTTTCTGGACTGCAAAGCTAGGGAAGTTCCTCTCTTACTCTGTAGTGTGTGAACTTTCCTGTATGTAGGAAAAACATAAATGCCCTATTCTGCCTGTGTCATGTTAACCTGAAGATAAAAGGGGATGGATACATGACCTACAAGTCAAAATCATGGTAACAATTCCAAGCAAGATTATCTAATAAATAGTGCCAGCAGTGGACTGAATATGCTAATAGTGTCTTGTGGAAAGTACCTATTTATCATGTTCTCATGATGTTATTATTTTCTGTCTCATTTTGTGAAAGTTGATCAATATTTATGGTTTTAAACATATACAAGAGCAAACAAAACCATTGCAGTTATTTAGTCAGACTGTGCTGACACACTACTCACGATGCCTGTGCAGTCACAGTACTGACAAAATCCGCTCATTTTTGCTAGGTCTCCTTCATCATCGGTTTGCTCACGCGGAGTGATAAAGCCTATTTTTCCTTCATCCTGAACTGATATTTGTGTTCTCATGTGTTACCATCTGATTCATCCTTACCACTTTTATAGGAGTATTTTTCTTTTCTTTCCCTGCTGCTTCAAAAACCCCCTCTTAGGTTTATTTGCTATGCTTGTGTGTTGAGCAATGATAGTTTGATTTAGCTCGTGCTTCTGAACTTACATATTAATGAATCTTTCAAGACTTGGCCTTGTGCTTACATTCTTCTAAGTTCACAGGCTTCATAGTATATCGTTTTCTTTATGATCCTGGTACTGTGCTTCTTCTGTTGTTATAGTGATGCTTGGGGAAGATTGTTCCTTGGAAGAAATTGCGCCTCTCTTGCAACCAGAACCGGTCCAGGCTCAGGGTCAGACAGAGCATCACAAGCTCCAATCTGGGCAGCCTTCCTGGCTGAAGAAATTCCTTAGTGCAGCTCTTGTGGGAGAAATCTGTCAACCTCTTTCTGTTTATAATGTCTATTAATACTCTGAATAACAGCACAGGCATCACAGAGGCCTTGATTTGATTCTACAAGGACAGCAGGTAAATATTGCCAGAAAAATAACAGTCTTGTGTCGGGAACAGGGGATTTCCAAATCTGAGCCCGAAAGCCTGGGTGGATGACAGCCAAGCACAGGAGGCATGGAAGCCAGGAAGAGGTCAGAGAGGGAGCAAAGCTGGCTGAAGCTGATTTTAAACAACCATTTGAGATATTGGCTGTGGTTTTAATACCCATTGCTACTGGATGAGAGGAATTGCTGCTAGCATGGCATTGTGGGACCGAAGGGGGCAAGAAGCATCTTCTGGTGATGATAAGGATCATCATTACAAGTAGGTTTTCTGCCCTGGGGAGGGACAGCAGTATTTGCAGTCCTACCCTCTAGATGGTTCTGCTGAGGGAGGAAAAAACAATCTCTGTATGACCTTAATAAGACACCTCTGCAGACACAGCCAGGAGGCTTTATCATACAAGTGCTGTTCCTAGGTTGTCTGGCAGGGTCTCATTTCAGGGGCAGCTAGCGCTAAATGAAACCTCATTTTGATCAGGCTCTACCTCCCAGCTGACAAGCCTGCAGATGGCTGAGTACTGCCTTGTCACAGCCTTCAGGCTGTCTGGGTGCCAGCAATAGGAAACAAACCCTAAAGCAGAAACCTGGCCTCAGTTTGCACCTCTGTACCCCTGAGAAAAGGGTGAGAACCGCTGCAAGAACAGTGCTGCTCCAGCTCTGCTGGTCTGCTGAACTCATCCCAGCTACTTTGGTTATTACTGGAAGAAAGTGCTGAGCAAATCTACGGGGAAAACCTGATGCATTAATTTGTGTTTTCTTGTATATAAGATATGAGAGAGCAAGTCAGATGAGAGTTTTGGATACCACTGAGATGCTGAGCAGGTCACAGAAGTTCGATTTAACAGGCATATTCCTATTCTTTACAGGACAGGCATCTTATGAATTTCCCCAAGCCCCTTCACTCTTAACAGATAATGTGAATGTTTTAATTAAAGCTTTGACAGAGAAGTACATCAGGACTACTGTACCATTTTCCTTTCATGGCATGCTTCAGCAAGCTGATGCAGATTGCTAGGTTGATGGGATATATCAATACTATAAGACACACCATGTGTCAGGTCGAACACATTAAAGGCTGATGTTAAATTTTAACATGGGTCATGAATCACTCAAACTTATTCAGCCATCCAGAATTAATATGAAAAGTATGAGTAACAAGGGGATTTCTTGTTTTGTTTTTATATAAGCAGGAGGATGAGGCACCTGAACAAAGGCTCCTATGAGACAACACCTTTAACTCTGCTCATGTAGAAATGATTCAGACATTTAGATCACGACGCAGAAAAATCTACATTTGCGTTTTGCTGAAGACCTCACCATAGCTTTCTGAGAACTAAAATTTTGACAGCTTGATTTGGGCTGGGGGAGCCTGTTAAGACCATCCAGTCTGGGTGGTGGAGCACTGGAACAGGCTCCCCAGGGAGGCAGTCATGGCACCAAGCCTGACAATATTCAAGGAGCGTTTGGACAATGCTCTCAAACACATAGCATGAATTTTGAGGTTGTCCTATACGGGGTCAGGAGTTGGACTCGATGATCCTTGTGGGTCCCTTCCAACTCACGAGATTCTATGATTCTATGAAGGCTGGTAAAAAAGTCTGAGTATATATATAAAAAAGCCATTTTAAAAAAGCCATTTTAAAAAAGTTGTCCCCCACACCTCCCAAAGAGGAACCATGTAATGTTCAAATTGGATGCTACTTTACTCAGTTCTTCTCTTTTTGACCATTTATTGGTATTGTTAGCTAAAGTTTCTTACAAAGGTGTTCAGCTGTAAAATTATTTTGTGTTAGATCTCAACCACACAACTCAGTCACTTAAGTGACTTACCGCATTGAGTAGTCCTTGACTTTACTGGCACTAATGAGGACTGTATGCCCTACAAATTGTAATAAGTATTTACATGATCTTACATACTTTGGACAATATATTACGATGATTCATCATTCTTTATCTGTCTTTATTTTTGCTGATCCTGTTTCTTTTATAGCTCACCTCTGTCTAGACCAACACACAACTCCTTATAAACACAAGCTTAATCATACCTAGACATGCAAGCTCAGCTGGGCAAATAGATGATGTTCTCTAATACTTCTCACCAGATTAACAGTTTCCCTTTCTATTTCAGTAGCACGGAAATATTTTGTTCTCAGAAAAAAAGCTTCATTTTTTCCTCCTTATTGTAGGATGTGCGTTGATGAAGTATCTGATGATGACGTTCACTGTGGACTATTATTAAAAGTACTTGCTGCAATAAGATTACTCATTCACTTTCTGCACATTTTTGGTAAGCCTGTGGTACCTCAGAACCTGCGCCTGTCGCTGGGGACAGCACAGAAGCACTCACAGAGCTCTACAGCTCTGCCAGAAGGAAAAGGACCATTTTTTGGCATCCTGAATAGCAGTAGGTCTATAGTGAAAGACCATTGTTCAAAAATGGCACGATCATTGGAGATGGTGGAACAGCAAAAGAAGCGCTGAGAGCATTGCGACCAGAGACGCAAGTAACAGGTCTATTCATAGCAGTGCTTTTCCCCAGGGGATGGCGTCTTGCGAGTGACTTCATTAACTGCTGACAGCAGACAGACTGCGCTGCGCTGGGAGTGAAAGGGAAACACTCATCAGATGGCCCCAGCCACAACTGAGGAAACGCACAGAAGAGATAACTGGCAAGTGTGGTGCTTTCCTCACTGTTCAGAAGAAGTTAGTCACATCCCTAAATTTAATGCTCTATTCCTTTCTGTACAGCAATCTTCTTGTGTACAGACTCACTGTTTGCACAAAGGGCGCTGCTGTCGATTCAACGCGCTCTTGGAAACTTCCCAGGCTGTGAAAGGTGGGGTCTGAATTCCAGATCGGTTGCTAATTGTAAGGAAAACCCCCAAATATCTTGGCATTTGTTACTTCTAATAGTCAGGAGAAGACACCTACCAAACCTTGTTACCTGTCATTCAATGCCATGCTGTGTTTGGCCTCTCGCACTGCATGCAATAAAATTTCCCTTGCAGCATGGCCAGCAGGACATGTGCTCCCTTTGGTGTCTCCAGCACATTTACTTACAGAAACGGGGTCACACAGCCCAAATGACCTATATCCTTATAACCAGGGATCCCCACTCCCTCCACGAGCTTAAAAACCTCCATCCCTACCAAACCAACCTTGAGGTGTCTGCAGGTGCTCTCCACACTTAAAGATCATACTAACAGCTCAACAGCTGATAGCTGAAACACAAGATTTTCTACACACAATTATTTCCTACTTTGCTCCAAAAATATACAGAAAAACACGTTGCCTTACCTCCCGTTCCCCAGTACACTTGAGCGTTTTTCGGGTGCAGAGCAGACTCTGACATTGCAGCCGTCCTTGTACTGCAGCTCAGCTTTCCGCTGGATCACAGGGAGCTTCTCTTCCTCCACATGGCAGCTGCCTTGCTCCTTGCCAGCCCTGCAGCCAAGCCTCCTTTTTTAAAAGCACACCACTGTCCTGCTGCTTTTAACTTCAGTTTTCTCTGCAAATTCTCCAGGCTCACCAGGTGTCTGTTTTTCAAACTTTAATACCTTGATTATTGGCTTTCTTTAGCAGGTTTTCTACTCTCCAAACCCTATCTCGTCTAGAAAGTTTAAAGAAAACTGGCCTAAAATGCCATTAGTCAAAAGTCCTATTCTTCCCAGTGGAAACACTGATAGTCCTTCATAACCAAGCAGGCTATTTATAGGCATGGTGACAGTGTGCCTAACCCCACAGTACAATGAGCATGAGGCAGTCCACACGAGACATAATGATAGAGGATGTTCATAAAATCAAAACTGAAATTCACGTGCTGTACATCAATAGTGATTTAAGCAACCACTTTCTTTCCTCACTCCAGAGGGAAGAAATAAAAGCCCTCTTAGCACAGGGACACATAGTGCAATGTCACTGCAATAATTAACCCATTATGTTAAAGAGTAATGTTGAAGCTGTTCAGATTTTTAAAAGTTTTATATTCCTTATAATCCTAATCCACTCACTTTTTGCGATGCAGTGCTTCCACCTCCCCCGCACTTGCTTTCTGCCCAGGTCACACACACTTTCTGAAGGTGCTTCTTCCCCATGAACTGCATTGCAGGTTCATCTTAGCAGACTTAAAATTAGGTCCTTTGAGCTGAGTAGCAGAATACAATTAGTTTGGGATAAACAACAGATGAATCCCAGACAAGCCCCAGCCCAAAGCAGAAATGGCAGGGAGGCAGGATTACCTTTGGGTGTGAGCAAGGAAGCATCAGTACCAGCCAGGCTGCAAATTAGAGCAGCAAACAGCTATAACACTCTCTTCTGCGGTACTATGTGGGAAGCTGAGCATAACGCGCAGAAGCATCCTAGGGCATACATCATTTCCCTGGGCAGGAGACGAAGAGCTGGGGGAGCACTGTAAGGAAGGGGAAAGGACACAGAAAGCAGGCAGGGGTGAGATGAGGCTCTAATGTAGGATTAGGGAAGCACTCAGTGGAGGATTGGAAAAACCTGAGAAGAGGCAGGGAAAGGGTATTACTTGGAGCAGGACTGGGAGCTGCGGTGCCTGGGGCACCCTGCAGTGACACAGTGGGGTTGGCAGCCCACTGGCCCCTTCCCCATGGCCAGGCTGCCCTGCTACAGGGTCGAAGGAGCCCAATGCAGACCCCGTGGGCCTCAGTCCCAGCTGAGGACCCCTCGCTACCAGTACTGCCACTTTCCCTACAGTAATAAATAAAGCAACTGCCCCATCCCTGCAAGACCCAAGTAGGAAGATAACAACCAGCTCATGCTCCACCCTCCCTCATCACGCCCACCCCACTCTGCCTGGGGCACAGCCCTTTGGACTGATGCACACAGGTGGGGAGGCAACGGGGCCCCATGCTGATTCTCCCTCTGCTGCAAGCGTGTGGGGCGTGTTGCTGCAGAATAAACACCCCGTATTGTCCTCTCCCCCTTCCTGCCTTCAAAGAAATCATATCCTTCAGCAAACTTCACTCACCTTGTGCCTGTGGGTGACTCCCACAAGCGAGCTGGTGGCACAGCTCCTGCGGCAGCTGCAGGGTCCCTCAGAGGGTGGGTGATGTGGGGTGCTGCAGGGCACCCCCACAAAGCTCTGCCCCTCTCCAGCTCTGCTCAGCCTGTCCTGAGCCACCCTTAGAGGGGGTCAGCTGAGCTGCCGTGTGGCACTTGGTCAGGATCAGGACCACGCCTGGAGAGCAAACCCCAGGGAGGTACGCTGTGGGGACTGCTGGAGGTTACTTCTTTAATGTCAGTGTCACCCACGACTGCGTCTGCTTTTTGACAGAAAGTTGCCTTGGGCTGGAGATGGCTCTGCATTCAGTCCAGCCTGTGCTGGGGTGTGAAAGGACAGCGATGGAAGGCAATTTCCTCTGAGAGCATCCAACCTGTGGAGGTGTTTCAGAGGGGAGGGAACAAAAGACAAGCAGAAGAGTTTCAGGGAGCTGGGCATGGACCCAAAGTGGAATTGATAGGAGAGGCAGTAAGGTCAGAGTAGGAGTAGTAGGTTATACTCTAAGAGAAGAGTCCCTTAGAATTGGATGGAAAAACTAGCAGAGGACAAATTTTGCTCTCAAGGAACAGTAACACTTGTTGCCCCCTATAAACCCACATCATGGCTTTTCATTGATATGTTCCTGGAAGCTAATTAGGGCCTAAAGTTGTAAACTGGCAGTTGATTAGGAGGCCAGAAGCACCCGAAGAACATGGATGTGGAAGGACGCAGCACGAAAGCCCACCACGCTCCTCCAGCCAGGAGCTGCGCAAGGTGGGCAGCACCTCCCCACTGTCCCCTGTTTCTGGCTGTCAGCTGCAGTTAGTCGGATACAGGGAGTCATAAATCACCTTGGCAAGCCGTGTCCAGCGCACGGGGTGTGCCAAAAGTGCAAGCTGCTCGTGGCAGCCGGGGAGCGTGAGGCGAGGGGGGGCTGAGCCGTCCTGCGTGTGGCAGGTGAGACCCGGCGTGTTGGCAGCACCGGAGATCTCCCCTGACCTCACACAAACCCAGCAGCCTAGCTCCGCGTAACAGATGCTGATATGCATTTATATGTATTTATATAATACAAACCATAAAGACCATTTCTCTGGGCTTTCACCATCAGTGTGGTACTAGGACTGTGACACGTTGAGGAATTGTATTAGGTGCCCTTGAAAATGGAATTTAAATGTCTACAGAATGACGTTCTAATAATAAACAGCGATAAAACTTCCCTACTGAACTTCTGGGCCATGGTCAGCACAGTGGAAAAGCACAATATACCATTACGATAGTTTTAGCATAGAAGCACTGTTAATTTGTCAAAAGATACCGGACCAAAACCTGTAGGTACTAGGTAATTTATTAGATCTGAGAGGTTTTTCTGCTTGTTTTTAGTGTTTTTTATTTACTTAAATAAGTGTCGTCTCTTCCTAAGTCCAGCTCGCCAAATCCTCCTTTCAGTGGGAGCATTTCTAGCTACATTTTTAGCACATTATTCTTTCACTTTATTTTTTAATCTGATGATTCAAGGAGGACAGGTATGCAAATTCTGACCAGCCAGGATGCCGGACACACGCTGGTGAGGACAGAATATCCTCATTTCTCCTTAGTTTTCATATGGGGCCTGAACATGTGCAATGCAGGTTGACAGTACCTTGTCATGGCACTTACCTTTTGTGCACCAATTTAATACAGAGTTTGCTACAAATTATAACCGTGAGCTGTATTTGTCCCATGGGTGGCATCTGCTTTCCCTTTTTGGAGGAAACATTACATAAACAATGAAGTGAGCTGATTTTTCGACTTTGATACCTAGACTTGCCATCTAATAGTTGGGACTGAGTCAAGACTAAGAAAAAAATGGACATTAACAGAATTAGTATGATTAACAGCTCTGGGGAAAATAATTTTTAAAGCTGTCTCACTAGCAGTACCTAAAAATGTATTTAATGGTTTTTTTCATGATATAAAAAATTGACATGAAAAGAGAAAGACTGAGCCCTTCCAATAGAGATGATTGCATTTTGCCTTTGTTTCCTGGAGGAATATATTGCTAAGAACTAGAACTGAGTTTGTCCTTAGATAGGTACCCCAGGGAAAAAGATTACCCAAGTTGTCTGCAGTGGTAGCAACACATTACCATCATTTTTCTTTTTTTCTTCATACAGGCATAGAATTAAAAGATTAATTTCCTTCTTAAATAAAGATCTGAGGCTAGATTCATCTCATATATAATTCTGTAACTTCTGATTCTGTTGATAGATTATGTTTCTTCAGTAATCCATAAGGATCAAGAGTCATGGAAAATTTGAAGGGAAGAGGATGTTTGTTAAACACTACATGTGCCCTAATGCACAAACAATAAGTAAGACCAGAAAATATTTTTCCTGTGCAATTCCTATAAAATGCAGCCTCCTCCCATCCCCAGAAATTCACTGCTTTTCTTCAGAGCAAACATTTATTGGCAATATACACTTCCCTGAACTAGGTAAAGCTTGCAGCTGCAAGAACAGTAGTGGCAAACCAGAGGATCTAATATGCAATGAACAAATCACATGTAAAATTATTTTTGACAAGCTCAGTGAAATCAAATGCTGTCACTGCTTATGACAGTCCACTTCACTGATTGTATTGAATTTGCCTAGATACATCCCTGAGAGCAGAAACTGCAGGTGCCTGGCATAAAAAGTGTAGATATAGAAGCCCAACAAACTCCCAGGTATAACTCTGCTATGCAAAAATATGTAATAATAGAAGTACCTGAATATTTCATGGGACAAATTGTGCTGATGTATATTTATTCAAGACAAAACTTATGGCCAGAAATCTCCGGTCTGTGTTCTTGAAGATATTTACTTAATCTGAGGCTAAGACTTTGGGTCAAACTAGTGCAAAATTCTTATATCACTTTAGATCATGATGGGCAAATATTGCCTGTACTTGATTTGTAGATACAAAAGATGCTGGAGGTGGCAGTGGAAGCAGTTTATATGTTATTACTTCTATTACAGTACTACCTCAATCAGAAAGAGAACTTTGTGGTAGAAATTGCACAAATATCGTTAGATACAACTCATACCCCAGAAACTCAACACACATGAATTAATTCCACAGCAATAGAGGTAAATTTTGGGGTGCACATACCATGCACAGAAGTTGCTAGAAAGGGGGCATGGCAATGGGGATGGACTCAAAGCGTGATGGAGTCTGTAAGTAAACAGCAGCCCAAGAGAGTATGGACTGAGGAGGGGCTTCGTGATGCTACAGCAGTGAATGAGCTTCGCTTATGCTCTTTGGTAAGGGGACTACTAAGCATTGCGCTGGGAAGAAACGCAGGCACCATTCGGGGTCTGCCCCAGACCAAGTACAGTGTCTTAAATTACTATTTGGAACAGAATCTAGTATTAAATATACATAGCTTTATTTTATCAGTCATAAGCCTGAGTGGAGTGAAATGTAATGCAGTGTTAATAGTCTCAAAGTATGAATAAGGAAAATTTAGATCAGTCAAACTATAATTTTCATAATTATTAAAACAGTTAACTATTGTACTGTGCAGTGAACGATTACAGGTGTCGTGTGGGACTGAAGTCCTAGCAGACATCACAGATCATTTCAGTACAACTTTACAATTGCTGTTTTTAAACATTCTTAATGCAGTAAAATATCTGAAAAAGCCAGAATAGGTTTTAGGCTGCATAAATGGACTATGACCTTCATTCGTGTTTAAAAAATAAAAGAAATGAAAGTGATGCATAGTTACAGCAACCCCAACAAAACAGCTAAACTTCAAGCATACTATTTTCATAGCCAAATCAATTTCTGAAAAACCTTACAAAGTAACGGATATGCCAGTAAACCTTTCATGTTATTTACACAAATTATCAAAAGAAAAGAGCATTCACAAACTTATCTATATTTCAGAATGAATTGTTCTCTTTCGCAGTCAGCATCAGTACTTTATCAAGAAACTTGTTGGAACCACAGAGTAATTATTTACAAATCAATTTTTAATTCATCAGTTGCATGTATTTTTTGTATGCTTAGCTTCAAATTACAGTGATAATAGGAATAGACCTAGAATATGTGCTATGAAGCCTTTAACCACGCATTGCACTACTTACCATTCAGGACAGACCTTTCAATTCAGAAAGTGCTGAATGCAGTACCAGGCCCATTGTCCAAAACCTCTGCTAGACATATCATTTGTCTCTATTGTGGTAATAAAGAGATTCCTGGCATTCTGGTATTAAGAAACCAGAAGTAATATACTAGTTTTACTTTTCCTCTGCTACTTAAAAATGAACACATATGATAGAGCGCATAGTTTAGAAGAGTATGAAGATAGTGTCCCATTGAATGACAGACTGTCTGGTTGATTTACATGAAATAACAAGTGCTCGTATGAGAAAAGGTTAAAATTAGATTGACGAGCAAATGTGCTACCAGACTGCTGGCTGACAAATGGCAAAGTTATGCCAACGTATTACTTATTCTGGAGGCGCCCAAGAAGCAAGCAGGAGGATAGTAATTCATGTGCTAGAATACATTCACATTTAGCATAAACAAAGAGTCCTCAGGGTCTGCAACAGGAACATATTAGCTATATGTAATTTATGTCAACAAATAAGTCAGTGGAACAATTTCATTATTAGAGATGGAATTTGAATGACTCGCGTTTTCTTAAGTCAAGGGTGGTCTGCTCTACTGTCATTTAAATTAGTTCCGAATAATACCCTGTTGAATGACTACATTGTTCTTCTAATAAATTGACTATTGTGCTACATCCTCCTTCCTCCTACCAGTTAGACAATGAAAATACAGATTAGTCATGTAGCTTTCCACAGTGGCTCTTACGTTAAAGTCTGATTGCTTCTTGGTCACTTTAAAGAGCAGCCTAGTTCAGCGGTGGTAACTCCTTTGTCTTTCTCCTCTCTTTTCAGCAAGTTCTGCTGACATCCATGCAGTCAACTATATCAAAACTAGTTGGTTACGAAATGTTAACTAAGGAAAAATTTTAACTTGCCCAACTGAAGGCACTTTGGTTCTTAAAATTCAGCAGTGAATATGCATCAGAAACTGACCATCGTGCTCTGGGCACTCAGCAGCTCTGAAAATAAAGCTCTGTGAGAGATGGGTGCTCAAATCAATACGTCAGAGACGCAGGACACTTCTGTAAGCATTAGCTTCAATGATTAGCAGCTGGATAATGGTGATAATGAATAATAACCAGTCAGATGTGTCTCAATTTTGTCTATAAACTGAAAATACCATTCTGAAAGAGATTCAAACAAGTCAAATTATTGATGGCTGCTACTTTTTGACTCATCCTGTACAGCCTAACTACTTACTATGTAACATTTAAAAAGGTGTTATTATGAAGTGGACAACACAAAACTGTATCTTTCTCCCCTTGGAGTTAATGGAAAGTCTGCAGCTTACTCCTGTGGAATTACAAGTTGGCTATAGGGTGAATTTTTCAATATGTGAACATGAATTAAATAGGAATTTACAGAGCAGACAATATGGGCTTGAACCTGCTCTTCACTGGAACAACTTCTTGACATTTTGTTAATATGAAAGTACGCTAAAGCTTTAACAGACCCAAACCCATTTGCCAACCTGTTTCCTTAGGCAAAAGTGTTCTTATTCCCTTTCAAATCGCCATGACAGACAGCATGTTAGGGGAGGGAGTTAATTGTCCCCATTAGTCATCACCTTGTCAGGATGACTGGCAGCCAGTAGCCTTCAGGCTTGCTTGAAAAGCTGAAGCTAGTTAAGATCTTCTTCAGTCTGGACTGGAGAGACACCTCTAGACCTGCTGCCCCTCAGCGACACCTGAAAAGCTGGTCCAATGTTTTATGCCAGGTCTTTAATACGTCTGGTAGTTTCTTCTTCTTCCAAAACTACTGTCAAGTAACGGGAGGGGAAAAAAAGGAATTCAAGGTTTGAACCGCAGCAGGGTCTCCCTCTAGCCTCCTCCCCCTGCAATATTATTCTTGCAAGTGATTGATATGCAGAAATAACTTGTTACTACCTAGAATAATCCACTAGGGTGCAAAATAGCCTCTATAAAAAGAGTAGCCATTTCTGGAAAAATCTCTGCTTTTTAAAGCTCTGATACATTGAATGGAATTTAGCATGGGAGTCTTCACAAGTAGCTGTTGGAAGCAGTTATTAAAGTAGGTATTAGGCTAGATGCAGATCTTGTGCAAACAGTTGTAGCTCTCGTGAGTATGATCACACTGACAGGCTGGTTTCAGTCCTTTAGGCAAGAGAGAGGCAAAAAAGTGAGAGACGCTAGCAGAGCATCTGCTAGTTAGATCAAAAAAAGTCTGTCTTGTTGGCAGAGCTATTGTCCTTTGGTCACACCAATCCTAATTTGAGTCCTGCTTGCAGCAGCATATAAAACCTGTGACAAACATAGTCATGCCGACATTGAGGTGGATGCCAAAAGAAGATAATCACAAGTACTCGAGACTGCAAAGAAAAAAAAAACACAGAGAAGGAAAGCTTTCAGGTCTGAAATTTGCAAAAAAAAAAATTTTTTTTGGATTTGTGTCTTTTTCTCCCCAATCCTCATTCAATATAGAAAGCAATCCTCAAAAATTGCGAACACACGCCTGGATCAGATCCTTTTCCAGAAATTCAAGTCTGTGTCTGTGCACTGTTTAGCCTAAGGCTAGGGCGTATGCAAAACAGAGAAATACTTTATGTTTCCAGACTTACAGTATTTTTATTCATGACTGTCTATGAACTGTCCTATTTGTTCTCGTTGCTCTTTGGGTCTTTTATTGCGCCTGACAGAGCAATTTGGCCTGGTCCAGAAGTGATTCATCTAATTACTTTGAAGAGTGACAAAATCCCCGGCAGAGATTAACAGATGCTTCTTGTAGTCCACATCTACGAGCAAGATTGTGTAGGTCAGAGTCGCTGGCCTTGCCTGGGGCATGGATGATGCAGTATAAGGCTGAGTGTCCAGCAGAACCAGAGGTGAACGCAACTGTCTGAGATGCGTAGGCAAGCCGATTCCCCTTGACCAAAAGGGATGCTACAAAAAGCTTCTGATACCTGAAGCACTAACATCCTCTGTGGGTTATGGTAAATTTTTTCATTAGATTCAAGCTGTACTACAGATAGAGACAAAGCAGCAAAAATAACTATTTCTCTTGTCCCCTCCTCCCACCTTCCCCATCTGTATTAGTGATCTGGAGAGATACATAAGGCAGCATCTTTAACGACCACTGAAAGGTCTTCTTGAGTGAACTTTGCAAAAATGAGCAGCCTTTTCTGTATCACCCCAAATACTTTGCATAGTTTTGTTTTGTAGCATAGATTTTTCATTTAGCCCCCAAGACACTAATTTATTTTCAGAGCTGTATTTACTTCTTGAAAAGGTGTTTGTTTCTTTTACACTGTGTTTTGAATGAATATATTTTTAATTGTCTTGGCTCTTACAAAGATGTAATAATAAAAAGGATGCTCCCAAGAGTACATGCAAAGGGAAATAATGGGAAAATAATGGGATAATGGGAAAAAGGTTTCTCAGTTTGCTCTGGGTTGAATTTTTGCAGTCTGCTTGACTTCTCCAGAATTCCATCGCTGTTTGGCTCCTCTTGTGTTTGTCCATCACATATAAGCTACTTGTTGATTCTCCCTGACCCTGCCTGGAGCACTTGTGTTTTTGGTGATGTTGTGGTTTTGATTAGATTAGGTTTTTTCTTTTTTCTTGCTTGCTGTGAAGGCACCTTTAGGCATTTCATTAACCAAAAGAAAATTGCGGCTTTGTTTTTCCTCTGACAAAGACAATCCTATCGCTGTCTTAATGATGAGTAAAAACATGTTGTTAGAAATGTGAGCGCTTGCATTGTATTGTGCAAAGGCAGGATGAGGTTTTGCTTTTAATAATAGGTAACTATAAATGCACCATAATTACATACTAGGAATGGGAGTTCACCTTTTTTGATTATTTCAGCTTATAACGAAGATGCCCTCTGGTGGCTGCAAGATAAGATGTTATTGTAAGAACAGCAACAGTGGGACAGCTGGGGTGTGGGGGTCTCCCCAGTCTGTCCCCGCAACTGCACTAGCAGCCAAAGGCAGCTGCAGTGGGGAGAGCCTGAGCTCAGGCCAGCACAGAGTGCCCCTCCGAGCCCAGGGCTCTGCACCGCTCCCTCACCTGCACGAGTCCGGCTAAACGAGGACGGCTCCCAACGCTTGGGTTTGCTGATGAGCACAACATTGCTTAGGAAATTAATTGCAGCCTTGAAACAGGGCAGGACTGCACATCGTGGGGCTGATCAGATGATCACCATCTGGAACAGATGAGCTGTGCGTACACTTACTGTAATACACACAATGGTATGGCTTGTCCTGAATTGTTTTCCCAGAGATGACTGGCTAGTTTCATCTGCAAAATATTTTCAGGAGAGGAATTCCTGGAACTGCTTAGTAGGTTTTTTTTTTTTTTTTTTTTTTAACAACTGAAATCTGGATTTTCAACACTTCAGTTTGCCCTAGAACAGAGGGTAAAGCTTTGCTGTTTCTGGAGACACCACAGTGAAGATGGAGCTAGACCACTCTCTTAAATACGAATACAGTTTACTAAGAAACAGCTTAAAAACCAAGGGTGAAACTTGGGCTTGGTTTTTAAGATTTATCTTCCCACTCTTGTACGCAAGCTTACTTCCCTACCGCTGTCTTTGTTCAATAACTTCAGTGGTTCAAGACCTCACGGCACAGTGACTGCACAAGTGGCAACGGGCTTTTTACTATGTGAACCCTGTGACTTGCTGATGGGCTGCCTCCTTCCCACTCATGTGTGAACCCTCCTCCTACCAACAGCTGGAACTTGTTGAACTATGGAAAGTGAGCAGAGCAGGGCTGAGAGGTCATGAACTTACGATACACGCAGCTGGCAACTTCTGGAGCATTTTATTCTACCGAGCTACACCGGCCCCTCTTAAAGCTGTTTGAAACCTAGTTTTCATTTTGTTTTGGCAACGACAGCAACACTCAGAGCTCTTTGAATACCCCCTCCTCCAACTGCACTTGAATGATGTTTTCTTGACACGAGGAAGACCTGGACTATGTCAGCCCCTCGCTGCAGCCCCTGCCACACACCTCCCTCCCCTCTCCCAGGGCTGTAGCAGCCTGTGCACCAAGGCCCAGCTCTGATCCAGCCCAGCTGTGTAACCTTGCCTCAGACTGCTGAAAAAACAGCTGTGAGAAAGTCTGTGGAGAGATAAGGAAGGTAAAATTACAGACAGGGGTAGAGCTGTTGAGACAGGATTGCCAGTAGCTCAAGGATTCAGGAGGGAAAGCAGAAATATGGAAAGGTATAAAATCTAAAGGAAGAAAAGAGCAAGGCTAGTCAGGAAGCATCAGGTCAGTTTGTTGGGGCAAGGCACCGGTGCCAGGGGCACTGACAGAGCTTGGCAGAAGATGGAAACACAGCAACGCCGAGGGTCTGCCCCAGGGAGCTGCAGGGACTGACCCTTCCTGATGCCTGCCTGGCCAGCAAAGCCACCACAGGTACCTTGCTGGGTGAGCATCCTCGTGCTTAGCCTAATGGCTCGTGAAATCCTACCTTTCTTTTCTGTGGGCTAGTCAATAAACAACTGCTTTATCCTCCTACTTATGTATATTCTGCTTACAGATTATCTCGGAGACTGGCTAAAGGTACCTGAACAAACTGATAGAAAAGCGAGGCTATAACAGATACTTGTAAATACATTTTCATGTTTTTTACATTCACTGGAAGGCAAAAAAACCTAGCAGAGTATTTTCTCATTGGTGGAAAAATATTTCCCATCAGGGAAAGACTGAAGCATACAAAGGAAAAGTAATTTTCTGTTTGTGCTTGCAAAAAGCTAAAACTATTTACCAAAACATCCTCTTTACTAGTAAATTTTCTCTTGGCCTTCTTTTAAACCATTGTTTTATTCTATTACCCTTAAGTGCTTCACAGATATTACTTAAAAACATCAGCCCTGTGTGTGAATTTCAGGTGGTGAAAATACTGGGGAAAATTCCTACTGCAGATGATGTCTTTAGGATCAGAAGAGTGTACATGCAGCAATAGTTTTCCAAAAGTTTTTTCCCTCGGTAACACTAGCATGCTAGGCTCTAAAACAATAAAGCTACTTAGAAAGCTGCCTGAGCAGGTTGATCTGAACACCTGTAGCAAGCAGGTGAGAAGTCTTTAGGGTGCCACATACCTTCATTCCTTTAAGTTCTCCAAAAATCTCTTTCTATCCCAGTGAAGCTGTCAAAAGAGATCACATTATTCAGCTGAAGGGAGACCCACGAAACACAGCAGAATTCAGAACACCACTGATGGAGGTACTGAGTGAGGGGATACTGTTGGAAAAGGCAAGATAACGTAAACAGTTAAAGCTTGCCTGTTGACAAGCTGTCCTTTCTTCTGGGACATGGAAGAAAAAATCCAGTAGTATTTTCCTATGGCATAATTTTCTCTTTACTAGAGAAATGGGCTGCATAGGTTTCTCGGACAGTAGATGCAGTTAGAGCCATCCTGAAAAGGAAAGACTGACTCATTCCACATGCAGGCTTTTACACACTCCCTCTGGTCACTGCACTGTAAATTTTTGCTGTTCTGACATCAGCTTGGCTTTTCTTAGTAGCTGGAGGAGAAGCTGCCAAACAGAATAGGTTTTGTATATCCTAACCCCTATTCTGGATAGAAATAACGGACCAAGTGTGAAAGCCAAAAGCCCCAGATTTGTTTGGGTTAATCAATGCCAGGATTTGTTGGCTAGGGAATGATACAGATGATCTTTCACAGTTGAAAGAGTACGCCGGTGTTGCAAGTGTTTGGAAGGTAAGAGCATACATGTCTTAAATGCCACCAAACAACACATTGCCTTTCACAATAAGACACTGCTGGACAGGATAGGATTGAGTATCTTATTCCAACGCATGTGAAAGTTTGCAAATAATTTTGGAGCGGTTGATCAAAGCAAAAGGAACAAGCACAGTGAGGCGTGCACAGGAGTGGGAGTACAAACTCATATAAATATTCTGGCACATAAAATGCATTTCTCATACGATGTTTCTGCAGAAAGTGAGGTGGCACAGTTTTAGTCAATCATTGTTTGTCTGGTATGGTGGAGGTACCATAGCATAAATTNAGCCCGTTATATGCAAACAGTCATTAGCAGGGCTCAGCTGATCAACAGTACTTTGTTACACTGCTGTTAATGCACTGCTTGCACTTGTCTTGCACCTTTACTTAATTTAGAAAACAGAGAAAGAGAAAAGATTTTGTTCAGTGCCTAAAGACAGACTACTTTCTAATTGCTAACAACCAACAAACAATAGGGTCTGTGCATAATCCTGCACAAAATATTTGTATCAGTTTAAAATCATCCTACATGAATACGATGCTTATCAGTATTTGTTAAGAGGTAAAACATTTTATTAACAGCATCTCTGCAAGTAGGGTTCAAGATAAATTGTATGCAACAGGATGGAGTCAACGTCTGAACAAGCCAGTTGGTAATAAATGAGTTTTATTATACATAATAAAAGTATATCACATAAAGACATTGCATTATTGCAGACTGCCTGATAGAAATGATACACACAACCTTATTATATCAGGCAAAAGGTACTAATCTGAAAGCATTCATTCTTATCAGATATATTTGGAGTTAAGGTAAGAGCGCTAAGTTTATCATGGGGCTAATTAGAAAAGCAAATAGACAGCAAAAAGTCTCTCCAACCTGCATTATTCTGAGTCTGTGCCATATAGCTTTTGTAAGGTACTATTCATAGTTAATTCAAAAAGACTGCTTATTAATTTGAGATTAATTCAATATGGTGGTGAATAGGAATAATGTAACAAAAACCTTTAAGTTTTCCGTATTCATCTTCTCATCCATTGCATTTTAGACAGGCAACATACTGGGCCAGTATTTAAATTACCACAAAATGGTAAAATGGCATTTCTTCAGTTACAGGAGTCTAAATGTGTTCAGCAGCATACAGCGTGAGGTTTTTTCTCTTCATTAATAATGAGAGCCACCATTGTCGAGGATGTCTTTATTGCATAAGCTAATGTAAATCAAGTTTCCTAACTTCTAGGTGAGTCCCTTTCGCTACCTCCACTGGAAACACATTTATTCTCAGTATCTCACATCAGCATCCTGCGACCAAAAGCTCGGGCTGTGTGCTGCCTGCAGCATGAGCCCAGCTGACCCACCCAGCAGGCTGCCTGGCCTGTCGCAGGGCTGGCAGAGTCCTTGGGATATGTCAAAAACCAGGTATATAATGTAAAGAACTGTCTCCCAAGGCGGGGGGAAGGTTTCTCCAGGGCGGCAGAGCCTGTGGCGAGCAAGCCTCCCCTCTGCCTATCCAGCACCAGTGGCAAGGTGCAGGAGCCCACCGGATCACCCAGTCACTGCTCTCTGCCTCTGGGTGAACTCTGGGGTACCCAAGACTAGGTCAGAGCCCCTTCTGCCATACACATGGATACAAAGCTATGTTGAAGAGGACTGTGTGACTGGAAAAGCATTTGGCTGAGGAGACACAACAGTTGATATTTTATTCTATTTCTTTTCCAAGCCTTACTTTGGGCGGAGCAGTCCTCTATCTGGTACACACCATTGGCAGTTGCAATCTTGCCAAAAGGATAATAAAATCTGAGATTATCTTTAGAGAAATAAAATGCTCAAAGATTGCAGCTGGAAGGTGACCAGTTGGGATAATTTTTAATTCCAGTGAAGTATCACCTCTGCTCTCCAGAACTGGGTATGCCAGCCAATGCCACTGCACTTGGGAAGACAAAAGGACTTTTAGGCAGCAATTCAACGCTATGAACTACCAAAGTGACCCTCCATCTCCATCCTTACTTCTTGCATTTACAACTAGTGTGCGGGCCTAGTTGTATATAACTGTCAGTGTGGGCTGACACACAGAACAACAGAGTTCTTGCATTCAAAGCAGATATTTCATCACGTATTTTTCATACGTCTTTTCCTGTTTTGTCTGAAAGAATAGGTGACTTTGTAATGTGGTTTGAAAGAGTTAAAATTTGACTTTAACTGAAGATAGAGGAGGGAAAAACCCAGACTGTAAAGCAGAAAGCAACTCTGAGCACTTCAAGATAAACACAAAGGTTTTACCATAACCTGGTTGGGTTTTCCCCCAGTAAAGGAGCAGCTGAAGGAAAAAGGCAATGCATTTTCATTTTTTTGGATCTTTTTTATTCAAAAGTTTTCAAAGAAATAAAACAGAAAAAAGCTAACAATCTAATCAAATTTACAGTTCAAAAATGTCTTTTGGCGTTTAACAACAAGTCCTAGGAAACAAAACTACAGAGTTATCTTGAACCGGACAAATAAGTTACCACTGGCAAGTTTGTGGCACTAGTAAAACAAAAATAAAAAATTAACTCTCTTGATCATATAGATATCTCTATGAAAATCTTTTTTTTTTCAATCTGTACAAAAGGTCTTTCTTCATAAATTAATTTTTTATAATTTAATGGCTGTCTACTATGTGATGTTTAAGTAACTGATTATTTCTTTATGTACAGAGGTTAAATTTCCCAAATCTTACCCAGACAATGAGTATGGCACTTAGTTCAGACATTTCTGGCAGCAGCTCTTCCCTCCCTCTAACACAGCTATCATACTGCAGTTTTAATTAACGCAAAAATATCAAGTAGTGAGAGATCCAGGTTTGGAAAGTTACCAGATACAGGCAAGGTGCTGCAGGAAGTCTGGACTTTTACAAAGCAGTAATATTCCAGGGAGCATAGAACCAATAATACCACAACTTTTTAAAAAAAGAAAAAACAAAAACACATCTCTTATGACTATGTATTTCACTAGAATCTACACTTCTCAGAGCAGCAATTTACTTTTGAAACTATGAAATGTCACCGACATCTATACTCCAATACTCACACAAAATTTAAAAACTAAAAAATACTTGAAAGAAACAACTGCTTAGCCCTAGCTCCCGAGCTAGGATGATTTGGTCTGTGGAAACAGGGAGGGCCAGCAACCTGTCCCAATACAAAAGGAAATAAACTTTGAGGTAGATAACTGATCATATACAGCTGACCAGAGAAGTACACAGTTTTGGAAGACAACTTAATTTATCATTCGATTTAAAACATATGCAATTGTAATAAAGAGCTTTAGTAGCAGTGAATTCTCTAATATGTGAAGTACAAATAACTGTGTATTTATGAATCAGGAATTTCATAGTTTCAAAATTGGTTTTCTTTACACTTAACACTTGTAGTGATGATGTAAAGTGTGGCACTGCTTGGATCCAAGTCTTCCTTCATGCTTTTGTGTCCATACATCAATTAAAATTATAAAACCTAAATGCAAATGTACAAAAAAGGCACATTCTCCTAACCGCAAACTGGTCCGGCAAAAATAAAGAGTACAGAAGACGTAACGCTGAGACAAATCAGAATTATTGGTTACTGGCTCTTTGTTCTTTGGTAAAGTTACCTTTTAAAAGTGCCAAGTCTTTTTATTTTTATTTACCTACTATAGAGAGCTAGTACCCAATCAATTATGCTTCTACTTACATCTCAGCGTATGTTTGAAAACGAGTCCTTTAGCTTTTGCCATTTTGCTGTAATAGCAACTTTTCTGTTTGCTAAGTCTCAGCACAATCCTCATCCTAAAGCACTACCATTAGTATAAAGGAAGGACAAAAACATTCGGTGATATCCCCACCCCAAACTCCCTACTCTACCTATGCTAAAACTAGAACATCAAGTTAGTTTCTGAAAAAAGGCAAAAAAAGATTTTACATTGCATCATACAGCAGAGTTCCTAAATCATTCAAACTACCAGAGGGAACTATTGGCATATGGCCTTACAAACAATTTATCCTATTAAAATTTCCCCAGTCAGAAAATGTGTTTCACACAAAACATTTTTTCCCCTCTTGCATTTCACTACCTTACATATTATGTGAAAAATCATTAAAAACACTTACTACACATTAAAAAAGCCAAATTTTCAGCAATTTTTATTGACTACCTTTAAAAGCCCTAGGCTGCTGTTTTACAAGGCATAATAGACCAGCTCATTTGGTCAAAGCATTCTACACCATTAGTTTGGACTACTTACTGAAACAGCTACAGCATTGAAAGATTTAAGGCAAATTGGAATTTATAGAAAAGGATAAGACACTTCACACTACATTAAAAGAAAAACAGAAAGCTAAAAGACCAGACACTATAACTGCAACACTGCACTAAAGCAACACTCACACACTGCAAGCACAGAACATCATCTTAGATGTTTTACTATTTTAAACTTCAGAAAACCCATTTCATACAATTAAAAAAAAGAAACAAACAAAATAAAAATAAACCAAAACACAAATTCTGTCATGCACGTGAATAAGTCTTCGTGGTCATCTGTGCATACCCAGAAATTTGATTTTTTTTTTTTTTTGCGTCATAACACTTGATAAAAATTTTTTTTTTTACTAAAATAAACCTGTTCATAGGAACAGCTACTAGATGAATTTAAGGTTTTTCTTATGCACCTTATAGAACTTATAGCAAAAATAGTTTTAGTTGATTTCATTATAAATAACATTTTCAAGAACCTGTGCAAAACTGTCAATAATTCCTAAAGCACAATTGATCAGTAAAATCCATGATTGTTTCAGCCTTTGCACCCTTCTCCAGGCCAGGTGAACACTGGACATCTGTAACACAGAAAGGTCAGAGCTAGAGCAGTTACAATTGCATGGGTTTTTTCTAATGTAGCTGTCCGTAAAACTAAATCATTTCCTATTTTAGACAGCTGTGAGACGACTTAAGTTAATCTGAGCACAGATTTGAGAAGTAACACAGGCGGCACTACAGGTGCTTGGCCCTTCCCAGGATAAGGCGCTCTGCCAGGACACAGCCTGTATTGTGTTTTCCCCCTCTATCTCTAATACCCGTTCAGCATGCAGAGTTCCCACTGGGGAACCCTGAGACTGCATTCAAAGCTATTTCCTTCTTTGTTGCTTTGTTATTGTTGTTTCCTTTTAATTGACCAAAAGTGGTTGAGCGTGTGAGCTTACTCCTGTGGCATCTCCAAGGCTTTTGATCTCTGGAAAAGGAACACAGCTTTCTTTCGGTGCAGCCTCAGGGAGACTATGTACAAGTTACATAGCCAATGCAGAGACAACTACTGTGCCTCCATGATGGTTAATACTTAACAGCAATTCAGGGCTCATTAAATCTGAAAGAAGACTTCTCAATTTACTGTATTGGCTTATATTGCCATATGGGTTTAAAAAAATACCCAGCTAATGAAAAAAGTTTGGACAATTTTTTAATTTCTCAAGGCAAGACAAAGTCTGGTATTTCAAGGCTTGTACATTTATAGGTGCATATATAATTATAACTTTTTTTTTTACAAGTCCCTTTGACTATTTGCACATAGTAGCAACTTTTTGAAAAGAAGCTATAAAGTTATTAAATGTAGCTGTCAAAGGAAAAACACTATATTTCTGATTGACTGTATCCACTTGTGCAAATGTGCTAGTTGTCATTTACCCCTTAATTATGGCAATATATATGCTGACTTTTAATAGGACATTTCCAAAAGTGCTGCATGTACATTTAGAAAGAAATTTCAATTTGACAATAGTAACAAAGCCACGACAATCAGGAGACCGCAGCATTCCCTGTATTTAGGGCAAGAAATAACTGTCAATTCCCTCCCCTTCACCTGTCTGAAAAATGACATGTACCAACATGTTCCAGGGACAGAAATACCAAATTCCATGCTCTGGGGCTGAAATCAGTTGAGTAATATTAACCTTCCCCACGTGCCCACTGCTGCAGCCATTGCCGACATAGATTTCACTGGCTCCTACTGCATATAAATACAGGTAACGGTACTTCTCTGAAGAATCAAATATGTGGAGGATTGTCTTATGGCAGACGCACACAGTTGCTCACAGAGCTTGGTATTCTACACAGAGTCATCATTATAAAATGTGTCTCAGATGGCAACACATCTCATCCCTTCGGGAGACTAAATGCTGCTCCTCCTGCCTGGCCCCAGCCTATGGGGAAGATATTGACAGGCTGGGAGAGAGAGGCAGGACGGGGAGATGACACGCAGGATTATGCTTCGCCATCTACCACAGATCTCTACTGGTAAGGAGGTTTTACAGGCCCACAGGGCAGACTTAAGGCAAAACAAATAATTCCTTGAAAAGCGGTTAACACCAGCCAATAGCCTTGGCATAGCAAACATGCAGGAGCCATGATTTTAACACTAGGAGATGGATAACGAGAAGAGTCTGTGGCTTTGCTTTCTCCCTGACCTGGATGCAAATCAAGGATGTGGGCTTTCTCTAGATGCCGGCATTTGGCCAGTCTACAATAATAAACAGAGGTCATATGTTGCGCTATGCAGACTGTGCCATCTGTTGAATGTGCGAAGTTTCCCCATTGGTTTGTTTCTATCTTTACATTCTTGAACATATAAGAAGTTGTTATGCCAATAACAGGGATGAGAGCGGTGTTGTCAAATAACACAGCTGGCCTGCAAAATCAGAGGTAATGGCAAAATGTGCGTACTGTTAGATCTACACATTTTAGGGAGAATATCAGACAATTAGAAGTTCCTCACACATAACTGATTATGATTTTTGAGTATCTAACAAATGCCGTGAGGGCTGTAGAAAAACTCTTCTAAGATGGCCTCTAGCACATTATTGCAGCTGAACAGAATTTTTCTGTATGAAGTCTTACAAAATATGATAAAAAAAATTTTGTAGTCAAGTTGCCTGGTTTACAAAGCACTCAGAAAAAGATGAGTTAAGGAACAACTAAATTCCAGAATTTTAAAACATAGAAGATAGAAAAGGGGATGGTTAGTGCAAACAATATTTTCAGGATGGCAATCTACAGAAAGCAAAAATTTTGCATGGAAGGAGTTCAGGTAAAGCTAATGACTGGTTAGTAAAGAAAGGCCATGCAAGCAAAGCCAGAGGAAACATGGAATAGGAAAGTAAAACAACTCTGGAATTTGAGCCACGCTAGGACGTGGCTTAAAAATTAATTGACAAAATTCTGGACCAAACTGCTTTTTCCTAGAATAAAGGAAGAGCAGGGAAATCTTCAGGAGAAAGGGTCAGCAGGATTCCTACCAGACCACCCCCCTGCCTGTGGTCTGTAAGGTCTGTTAGTCAGTCGCAAAGCTGCTTCGAAATCTTACACGTACCACAGGACTAGAGGATATTACATGTATAAATACAGTTCCCTTTAGCATTGTGATTCTAGTACTTTTGCGCTAATTCATTGTTATTCTTGTATACAGCATGCTGCCAAGATGAACAAATTAAAATACAACATAATACAGTTATGCTATAGAGAAATGATTAAAACACTATTACTCATAATTCATTAACTCACTTCTGGAACCTGTGCTTCCTTTCTTGGCTTCTAACTCAAATTCAAATTAACTCTAAAGTTCATATTAACTTCACTGCCTGTCCCCAGATATTATCAGTGTTATTTATACGGTATAAAAAAAGAATTTTCAATACAGAGTACTGCAAGTTATGAAATAAAATATCTTTGAATTCACATCTTTTATGTTACAGGATTAATCCCTACCTCACAGTTACTTATTTTGCTGATACGTATATGGAGAATGGTCACTGGACGTCTCTACTGTAACCTGTTGTTGACCACTGGCTTCCTGCAAATAAAATGGAAGACAAGACATGAGACACAAAATCTGGCAGCATTATCTGCAATCCATATTTCCATACGACTCATGCGATTAACAGTCTTCAAATCTAAAGTCTTTCTAACGTTTCTCAACTGGGGTATTCCAAATCTGAGGTGTTAACTTTGCATTGACTTACATTTCAGCAAATAGAGAAATAAAATGATCATGCAAACCCTGTATTTCCCCAGCTGCTTGATGATAATTAAAAAAAAACCTCTGACGTTATAGAAATAAATACATAGAGGAAGCAAGTAACTGCTAGTATATTTTCTATCTGCAAATGCAAAAGAGCATTCTGGCCCTCTTCTTTTGAGGGGCAGCAAGAAGAGAGTGAGATCTACTTATCACATGTACAAACACTATCACTTTGAGTACCATGGTATGATTGGCACTAGCCAACACGAAGAATTGTAGTTGGGACTTCGCACACAGACTCCCAGAAACCAGGGAATTCATTCAGCTGATAGTGGTCTGGCAGACAGTGCAATCAGCTAATTACCAAAAGTCTTTCTCCGACCCACATGGGCAGATGCATAAACTGAACCAAACAAGTTCTGGAGTTTCTGGACAAACAGACTTTGAAATGAAATGTTTTTTCTTACAGGCTCTGGAAGAGACTGTCTAGCACTCATTCTGAATACAAGAGCTGCAGCATACCTTGTCTAGCTCCTCCGTTAAAGAAGTACTGACCTATCAAAAGGTGTACAGTAAGCCAAACTATTGTCTACCATTTAGTTATGCTCTTCAACTGGACTTGCAGGGGCTTATTAGGGAAACATGCAGAGTATCCTAAGATACCAGGGTAAAATCAGGATTATTTGCAAAAAGTTACAATCTGGCAGAGAAGTTTGCTCACAGGAAAACTAAATGAAAGATCAAAACTACAATAAACCCCTGGCTTGTTCCTATTGGAAATTAGGTTTCACAAAACACAAAGTTCGTCTGAGCTATGCTCATACAGAAGACTGCGCCGAGTACTGTACTGCTACAAGTACAGATCATTCTTTGTTGTAATACTAGTTACATTAGTTGAGAATAATAGTTTTAATATACATTGTATTCACAGTACATTCACAGTTACAATGCTAGGCTTTAAACGGTAGTTTTCCTAGCAAAAAAAATCTAGTATCATATTCACGTCTCTTATCTCTGGTCTTTCATAAAATATACTGACCTCAACAGGAACCGCTGCTGTCTGGACATGTGTATACTGGGGTATGTAGGCTCCTTGCATAGCTGTTGTGGCTGGCATGTACTAGAAAGACAGAGAGTCCATTAAGTTGAGTTAAAGCCCAATGTAAATTTAAGAGCATTCAAAATACCTATCATAATATTGTTTAATAGATATTGACTGTTTCCCTAAAGCAGTATACATGAGAGAAAGGCTTTTGTGTCTGAAATCAATAGGCTTTTCAGAAAAGTGAGATGCCTGTTTTGAGAAAACTCAAATTTAGATTTCAGAGACTAAGTAAAGGACTTTTCCTTCTCTGTTAATCCTGGTCATCATATTTTCTTTTTTTAATTCTATCTGCTTAGAAAAGCAGGTTATTTCAGTTTAGAAGCTAGCCTACATCTCTTCTTCTGGTTTAGTTTCTGTTCCATGCTTTGATTGCTTCCTGCAACTCTGATCTCCTGAAGAGTAAAAACAACTATTTTTTCTTTTTCAATGCAACTCTGGAGTTACCTCCTGGGTTTCTTTCATTCGCTTTGATTTATTTTTATTTACTCATTTCCAATTTCTGATCAGCTACGAGACTGAATAAAAACTGCTGAATATGATTTTAAAATGGAGACAGTCCTTAATATTTTATTGGATGAAAGACTACTTAAAGGATTACTTTTTTTTCTACATGCAAGCTGCGCATGCATACTGTGATCTACACGCAGTATTTTCTACTTGTGTAAGTTCTATTTTTTATTAAATTGCTACATACTGTTCCAGTACTGCCTAATGAAAGGTGACTCATCTGCTGTGTCAGAGGGCTTATCATCGATGCAGGCTGTAGTGACATGGTGTGGTCCATGGAGGGAGTCAGTACAGCACCCTATTAAAACAGAGAAAGAAATAAACGGTTGTGGCAACACTCAGATTTTAATTACATTTTTGATTTGAGAGTCTGAGTATGGGCTGTCCTTCTGAGGGGATATACCACAAGAACTCTCCTTAATCCCAGGCACGGACTCAGGAAGCAGCTCTGGGACATTCTGAATATTCTACTCGAGCAGAGTTTGGTAACGGGGTAAGAACTGCATTAACTTCCTATTGAACATGCAACTGATGTACAGCGCACTTGAGACACCTGCTGAAAACGCTTTGTAAAATACGAATTTAACCACATGCTAACTTTAAAGCAAAAATCTGCACACGTTACCAGGTATAGATTCACTTAGCTTAAGCTTCGGAATTTCAGGCTTTAGGAAGAAACTTTAATATCATCTTTAGGAATGGAAGCTTTGGAGGAACATTTGTATCAGGAGAATTCTACCTGTCACATGCGATGTTCACACACAAGACAGCTGCCCTACTTAACGGCTGGTTTCATCAGCACACACATTTTAGAAGAGTGGGTTAGCAATACTGATTCTTTGTCTAAATACTAGCTACTGTGATAACCTTTCTATGACTCCTGTACCATTTTGTTAACTTCATAGAAAGTATATGTCGAATTTTTAAACATTTGAGATTGCTAAATACGGAGAGCACACTCGTAAGGTTTTCAGAGTAATCTGAAATGGAGGGTTATCAACAAATCTCATTTTACCAAGCATGTTCTACAAAAAGACATTTCCAAATACTTTGTATGACTTATGCTTGCAGAAGTGTTGATGAAAATTAATGGAGGCTCCAAACTAACAGAAAGAATTGCAGTGTACTGAAAGCCAGTATTTTGAATCAATAACTAATCCTTAAAAAAAAGAGAAGAAAAAAATGTACAGAGTATAGTTGGAAAAACAACCATGTGATCAGTGCAGATGAAATGAGTCACAGGCACATCAAACACTGAAAGAATTTCCTGTCTGTAGACTGCAGGCTTCTCTGCAAAGCAAACGAGCAAGACAGCACCAGTCTTTGCACAGGCCAAAACTGAACTTAAGTCAGGAATCTAGATCTTTATTTTCAACTGTGAAATCTCATCTTGTATACCTGTGAAACTGATACATCTTATAGCATTGTAACATATCAACTTGTGTCTTTCACAGCATGATTTGCAAGATGTTTTTTTATGAAAAATCTGTGTTGCTAGAGAGAAAATTTAGAAACAGTTGTGTGCATGTGTGTTTAACATCAAAACCCACAAATACAACAACAATTAACTGTGTGAGAGGGTGTTCTGGTTCAGTATCACCTTCTCTGGACGCACAAGAGGAAAATGTTCTGCCAAGAAGATTTACATTCTATAATCTGCATGGAGAGGTTAATTAAAGTCAAGACAATATCCTTTCTACATCTGGAAACAGACTTGTTTGTTAAATACAGGAGTGCATATATTAAAGCGCCTGTTATTATTTGTAATGCTCATCTCAAGAAACCTAATAAGTCTCAGATATAATGGTACTTAACTGCAAATGACATAGAGAAGCAGCAAAATATCATGGGAGAGTATAGATTAGAATGCCTGACAGTCTGGTACAGATGCCACAGCCAAAAGTGTAGAGAGACTAGCATTACTCCTGAGCAGTGAAGCCAGAACAAGCTATGCAGGTTTTCTCAAGTGAGTGGCCATAATGTCATTTATATCACCACATCCATCTGCCTTTCACAAATTATCCAGTCTGAACTATTCTAGACCCATTCTAAAACCTTGGGTCTTCAATTCCAGCTCCGGATAGGTAAACAGTATGTAAAACATTGGTATTTGCAAAGTGCTTTTCATTAAAAACAACAACAACAAAAAACAACAAAAACCAGACAAAAATCAAAGAGGAAAAGAAGAAAAAGTTTCTGCAGGATGCTGACTTGGTAACTTTAATTGCCCTCATCACCTTGATACCCTGAAGGCAGCTTTCTTTTTTTCCTAATAAAATGAGGCCCCAATTCAGGTTACTATCTTTGTTTCTTTTTTCATTTTGATCCATGATTTAATCATGATGTAATTGTCAAAACTCTGAAAGTAATTGGGCAGGAATTGACCTATTTCCTGTTGTTTAAAGTATGTAAAGTGTTTATACAATCAGTAACACAACAACAGAGAAGCATAAAAACTTACTGGGTGCTGCATTATATATGGTTGCGGCTGCATCCAAGAAGGACTCTGAACCTAGAACAAAAATCAGTATTTTATTTTTCATTTTAGTAATTCTTTTCCTGAATGCTCCAACTCACATATAGTAATAATTTAATAAATCATGCTAACAAGTCCCCTCCCTTATTTATTCACTTTTTAATGCAATTAGTCACTCTGTGGGGCAACATTGATTTCTATGAAAAGTGTATTTATTGTACCTGTAAATCAGAAACAAGATTGGAAGACAATATACCACATACACCTTTCAGAACAGTACACTATGTTTTTAGTGCAGGTCTCAGAAACTTTATTAAGTACACTGAAAGGATTCAAACAGATGCATTAGAGATTTCTGTTGTGTTGAAAAAGGAGGCACCTTCTGTCCTTGAAATTCCTTTGGGGAAAAGTAATTGGAATCTCAGAAGGTATAGCATCATTTGCCTTCTAGTGTGATCGCAATAAAATAAATTATTGAATTTTCACAAGGGAAAAAGAAACCAGGAATTCTGCTGGAATCTTGTTCCAGGAACAAGAAGAAGATTTAGGGAAATTGTTCTTCTTCAAGACATTACAGTACGTTTTCCCCAAAGCACAGGAAGATGAGAAGGTTCTGACAAGCATTCCTGCTCTTGCAACTAGCATGTTTTCCTCCAAAAACACTGACTACCCAAATACTTAAATTGAGGTAGGATGCTGTGTTGGGTTTGCATGGCAAGGTTTAGGTAGCAGGGGGGCTACAGGGGTGGCTTCTGTGAGAAGCTGCTAGAAGCTTCCCCTGTGTCCAACAGAGCCAATGCCAGCTGGCTCCCAAGATAGACCCGCCGCTGGCCAAGGCCGAGCCCATCAGCAGCGGTGGTAGCGCCTCTGGGATAACATATCTAAGAAGCAGGGGAAAAAAGCCCTGCGCAACAGCAATTGCAGCTGGCGAGAGAGGAGTGAGAATATGTGAGAGAAACAACCCTGCAGACACCAAGGTCAGTGAAGACTGAGCGGGAGGAGGTGCTCCAGGCACTGGAGCAGAGATTCCCCTGCAGCCCGTGGTGAAGACCATGGTGAGGCAGGCTGTCCCCCTGCAGCCCATGGAGCAAATATCCACCTGCAGCCCGTGGAGGACCCCATGCCAGAGCAGGTGGATGCCTGAAGGAAGCTGTGACCCTGTGGGGAAGCCTGCACTGGAGCAGGCTCCTGGCAGGACCTGTGCACCCGGGGAGAGAGAGTAGCCCACGCTGGAGGAGGTTTGCTGGAAGGACTTGAGACCCTGCGGGGGACCCACGCTGGAGCAGTCTGTTCCTGAAGGACTGCACCCCATGGAAGGGACCCACGCTGGAGCAGTTCATGAAGAACTGCAGCCCATGGGAAGGACTCACGTTGGACAAGTTGGTGGAGAACTGTACCCCGTGGGAAGGACCCCACACTGGAGCAGGGGAAGAGTGTGAGGAGTCCTCCCCCTGAGGAGGAAGGAGCAGCAGACACAACGTGTGATGAACTGACTGCAACCCCCACTCCCCGTCCCCCTGTGCCGCTCAGGGGGAGGAGGTAGAGAAATCGGGAGTGAAGTTGAGCCCACGAAGAAGGGGGGGTGGGAAGAAGGTGTTTTAAGATTTAGTTTTTATTTTCTCATTATCCTACTCTGGTTTTGACTGGTAATAAATTAAACTCATTTCCCCAAGTCAAGCCTGTTTTGCCCGTGACGGTAACTGGTGAATGATCACTCCCTGTCCTTATCTCGACCCCCAAGCCTTTTGTTATATTTTCTCTTCCCTGTCCAGCTGAGGAGGGGGAGTGATAGAGCAGCTTTGGTGGGTACCTGGCATCCAGCCAGGGTCAACCCACCACAGGTGCCTAACTTTGCACAATAAGGTAAATTAAAAAGATTAAAAGGTAAACTAACAGGTTATATGGTTATCTTTCTTAAAAAGAGCTGGTTGTGACAGCTCTTTGAAAAAGTGTGCTGCGAGAAATATTAAAGGTAAGAATGGAAATGTTTCCTTTCCACTTCCTGTAGGTGTGTAGGATAAGGCAGGACTCTGACCTGAACCGCACATGCAGAACTGACTCAGCACTGCTGCCGGACATTTAAAGCCTTTTAAACACAGCTACCATCACTCCCTGAGTCCTGTGAACAGGACAGGTAGATGGACAGTCTTGAAAAAAATCCAGGTGAGGTATTTTCTGCAAGATGGAAATATCTCTTCCCTCCTTTTGGTACTGACTTTCAAATCAGAGTAAAACTTTTTTTCTTTTTCAATCAGAAAAAGAGCAAAGAGGAGTTAAAAAATGGAAAACACCTGAACCCTCCCTTTCCTCAGGCAAAAGTTTAATGGCAAGAATACTTGTATAGCCTGACTAAAGCTTTGGCTAATCTACTCCTACTATGATAGGAACTGGCTTAGTACTGTCATTTGGGTATACAGGATACAAACACTAGCCAAAACTTTATTAAATTTGTTTACCTTTAATAAGAATAAATCTAGGAACAGGTTATACCATGCCTCAAAGAAAAAATAAATAAATCATGCTCTTGTGATACGTCCTGTGGTGTAGATGACAGAATGCTGCAGGTTTCAGTGAGAAGGGATCAGTAATGAAGATGTGACTAATACTCAAATTACGAAACTCTTCTGTGCAAGAACCTCCCTTCCTCCCCAATACAGAATACTTCAATTTAATTTTCAATTCCTACTACTGTGGCACTTCGAGCATACTGATGTTAATAACTCCATCCACAATAATTTAAGTTCCACGACATGTATATTGAAATACTGGTAACAGCATTTCTAGAAACATACAGTATTGTGGTCTGCCTATCTCAGTAAGCCCAGAAAAGTGATACTGCATTCCTAAGAAGTATATTTCCATGCCAACCTCCAACTTTTACTTGGATTCTGAATATCTCAGAGTCTTATATTGATAAATAATTTATATTTTAACAAAGAATAGCAGCTAATTCTACTGGAATATTTTTCTGGGTAAGAACTTGCTGTAATTTCTAAGGTATTGCTGTACAAAGCAGAATGATTCAATATACTGAAAAAATACAGTACTAGCGCCGTCTGCCGAGAGCAAACATTGCATTGCATAAGTCACGTCAGAAATTAATATAAAATTAATCCAGCTGCCCTTTACCCCAGCGTACACTGTTTTACCTCCTACATAACACTTTGCTTGCGCAAGGAGGCGTTAGACCTCCAAACTAATATTAGACAATTCTTCCTCATTCTTCTCATCCGGAATGGAAGGGTATATGGAAATTTCTGCAAGGGAATACTGACCAAATGGCCCACACTGCCTCTGTTAGCCTTCCATATGCCTTCTACATAGCCGCCTACACGCCTTCTACGTAGCCACCCATATTCAGTTTCACCCATAGTAAGCTAGAAAACTCAGCACGTCTCAGTAAAAAGCAAACAGCCCCTTCTCCTTCCCCTGACATATAGAGGTAAGAATTTTCCAAATTTAGTTAGTTTTGGTTATTTATGACCTGAATCACTGATGTTTACTTTGTCTATGTGTTAAACCGTAAAATGCCAAAATAGCTGATCATTTAGCTTACACCGGGATAATTGGCATGTCTCAAGTAGTAATTACAGAGCATAGGTCTGAGACTGCCATACTAGTTGCATTAAATGCAAGTTGCTTGTAAACTGAAATGTACGATGCCCTAAAATTGAGCATTCCCAAGAGGCTTATATCAAAGTACAAAAACTGTTCCATATCATTTCTCAGCATGTCAAATTGTTTGTCAATATCCCTTAGCAGGGACTCAAGATGACACCTACAAAATTCCTTTTCAGGAAGCTTCGGACTGGGCTCCAAGAACAAAAATGTGCACGATTAATGTTTTAATTTATTGTTCAAAATAAAGTAACTTTTTGTTTGGAAACACAGTTCTAGACTATTAAATACTTTACTCCTAATACGAAAACACTGAATTTGAATGCTAATGTAACTTGAACTCTGAACTCTTTTTCAAGTTTCCTTCTCTAATGTCAAGTAAGTTTCTGTACCCTTATTAGTACAACTATGTAACACATTATTGGTTTTATTATTATTATAATTATTGTATTTATTATGGCTTTTTATTTTTATTGCACTGAAACAACCTGGAGAAAAGTTCAAAAAGCATGGAGAAATATCTTTGAAACAGAATTTAACTAAATCAAGAAGGTTTTAAATAAAGAATAATTACTTTAAAGATATATTATTGACATTAAAAGAACTTGACCAAGAGAAAATGAAAAATGAATCATACATGAAATGCAGAAGTGGCTACAAATACCTTAGCCATCAGCACAAGTTAGAGACTTTCTTTTGCAAGACACCCCGTATCTCATTGAATTGCTGTGCTTCCTGAAACAAACACACTCTTAGTTTTTAAGGCCTTCATTTCCATGCTGTACAGCATGAAGAGGCCACTTCATTAAAATGAAGCATTATTGCAGAATTCATAAAACCAGATGTAGCAATTGATAAATATACATAAGCCCCGTTGAACCATCCCAGCTACTAAGTTCTAAATACAAACCTGGTATGTGGAAACCGGAGAAGCAATATATGGTGTAATAGATGTCTGAGTGATCATTCTGTTTGCTGTAATACTGTAGGGTGACGGATAAAATCTAGAAAATGCAGAAATACTTATTAAATGCCAGTTCTGTGCATCTTTCACAATGCAAACTTTTTTTTTTTTTTNAAGAGTTGACAAAATTCATTTTCATTGTAAATTATTTCTCTTACTCTTTCTTTAGTTGTTATTACTTTTAACTGAAAATTTGTACTGAAATAGTTTATTACTATAAGTTAGGGAAAGGTTAATTGACAGAAGTAATTATATAGTGAAGAGAGTCAGTGATATTGGCTATGAATACAAGTTTCCAAGTTCCCAGCATGAGGAACAAAATGCCATCTATGAAATACCTGGCTAAGAGAACATGTGTGTGTGTGAGAGGCAAGGCATGAAGATGATTATGTTAGGGTGTTGCCTACAATATATTAAGCATAAGAATAAATAGGGAGTGCTGTTTTTCAGAAGACACATTTGAATTTTCTTGTTTCATAAATGAGGTGTCTAGGCTTGCTAACCACAGTAAGGCTATGAAACTATTATCTTGAACATTAAAGATTAGAAAAGCTGTGACAAAAAAAAATAATGTTGCACTGCATTGGTAGACTGTTTTAATATTATGAAAGTGATCTGCATTTCAGTGCTGCATAAATCAAAGGATTATTTACTACATGTAAATAAAGTTATGTTTCAGGTAGTTTTATAATATGAGAAATCTCTCAGGCATATTCCCGACCAAGTTGAAGGACATTTTATTGTTCACTTTAATGAGGTAGGATGTAGTGCTTCGCATTTTGCCTTTTTTCCTCTTAGGAAAGATACAGTTAAGTATTTTATAGAGTTGCAAACTGTCAGGTAAGAGTTGCTTGCACATTTTTAACATGCCAAAGAGCCAAGCCAAGAAGTCTCAATGCCTATCATTTTCATAAGTATTCACTATTGTACACCCACACTAAAGCTTGAAGGGAGGACTTACAAGTCTCACCTCGCCTTCTCTGTGCCATGCTCTTCCATTCTGTATATATTTATTCTGATTCTGTCTCTTTTTCTGTCCTCCATCAGCAAACTTGCACAATAAAGGTTCTGCAGGAACTGAGAAGAAAGAAGGAATATTAGTTGAAGCAGCATACATACACAGGTGTTCAGCACTCCAAATGAGGTATGGTTTTTGTTATATTCCCAATATGACAGTTAAATAACACAGACTCATACTACAGCATCAACAACTGTTCTGCACAGCACAAAGATAGCTGCCACACACAGAGCATCTGGAATGCTTTATATCTTCGATTTTAAACTACTGCTCTAAAACCTGTTGGAAAGAAACATGGTCTGTATATCCTGAGTACAAGTCTGTTGGTCTGGGGATAAATGAGAACTGCCATCTGAGTTCTGACCTTTGCCTCTTAGGAGGTACATCTAAGGAGGGTGGAAAATAAATCTGGCCAAAGGCCTTTAATATATTCCCCCTACCCCTTGGAGGTTTCAGTAATGTCCCAAAACTTAAACTGCTCTGCTCATCCAGAACAGCCAGAAGAGCTGGCACAGTACCTCCACTTACTCTAACTGGCAGGGTGAAGTGGGCACCTTTATCTCCTGCCACCTTGCACTGAAAAAATGCCACAACTGCCCATTCCCTGTTTATCTCTGCTCTATAAAGAGCACACAATGCAAACAGAAATTCTTCACGATTTTTCTTTTATCTTGTTGTTTGCGTACTGTCATGAAATGGTATCGCTATACTTTTTAAAAAAATTTTTTTTGCATAACATAATCCTGACCATGACTTCAATTTCTAACGTCAAAGTTCAAGCAATGAAAAAGAAAAGTTTGCATAGTATTGTTTCCCTATTACTAGCTTAAACTGTAATAGTTTCTGAGTACCTATGGCTGAACCACAGCTCTGCTACATCACACCACACCCTCCCTAATCACAGGGTGGAAGCAGTGTTATGACTTGGATGTGAACACTTCTCTGCCAGTAATTCCTGACCTGACACATGAGCTCTCTAAGCTTTACCACGACACTCCTCCGGTCATTCACTGTTTGGAAGCACCTGCATGAGACACAGCTGGATCTCAAAACATGCAAGTTTCCAAATGTAAACACACGGGGTGGGAGGGCGACCCGCAAAAAACCAACCCCGAGAAAAATTTTAGCATATCTATATCATGCAACAAAACCTATTAGTATAACCATGGCCAGTGCTGATGTGCTCTTCACTCTGTCTGCATTTACAAAAGATGATTGGTATTGAAAACGTCAGAGACTTATAACCTGGCAAAGAGCCTGACTTTTAAACCATTGGCACAAAACTAACACTAATGGCCAAGTCACCCCTGCCTTTGGATGGCATACCTAAAACACTAGCTCTGGTTCTACTGGGAAAATATACATTTTTTGACAGCCATCCTATAAAAGATAGATGGACCGGGAGACAGAACTGGTATGTGGTTCCCTGTCTCATCTCCAACACTGACCACACATCTGTCAGAGACTTGTCCCTCTCCTACCCGTGCGCTGTTATTCAACAGTCAAATAACTTTAACATCAGACAGTAAGACTTCAGTACTAAACATGACACCTGAATTAAATTAAAATGTAGTAACTTACAGAAAATGGTAATTAAAATCCTATAATCATAAAATAAACCAGGGAAAGCTTAGGCTAATGACACTGGAAAAAGTATTGCAGACCTATGGACAGTGGAGGAAATGCACAAGGAAATTAACAGAAATGCTAAAATAGGAGACAGAAACCAGAGAACATTGTCTTCAAAATCTTGCATTTCTGAAGGGATTTTTGGCATTCCCAGAGTTGAGTTTTGCTTTGGCGTCTCCTACCATGAGAAAAAACTTCTGTTTTGGCATATTTGGGGCAAAAAAAGTTCTATATCAATATGCTGATGGATAATTTGATGTTACTTTATAAAAGCTAAATCCTGATAAACTTGGTCATGCCATGCAGCATTTTAATCCACATACAGTTATGCTGAAATAAGAGGAGTTAATCTCAGAATATGTTATTCAATATGGATAGAATTGTCAGGTTGTGGTCTGAAATTATTTTGACTCTGATTTTACACGGGGTGGGGGCGGGGGGGGCAGATATCAATCAGAAAAGGAGAGCTGAGATCCAAATACTGAAGTTAACTGCCTTAAATGAAAAAAGAGCTCTTCCCCAGGTTGAGTATCTCTGGCTACTTATAAATTATTTCAAACCATCTTGTCAACGTGTGACTTCCAAAATACACACTATAAATTTTTGGATGAACTCAAAAGAAACTGGCATGAGAATGGCTTATAAAGACATCAGAAAATACCTAAAGTTTTCTAGCCCTGTGATTCTGTATTACAGCACTCAGGTAGCAAATACTTTATTTAAAGCTGCATTATGCTTTCATTAAAAATCCCCATAGTGAATTGTACAAAACTTTTCTGAAAGCGTTATTTGTGCTTACATTTCCTATCATCTCAAGATAAAGATCATCTTTTTAAAAAGTCAGAGTAAACCTGTCCAACTGTTTGAATAAAATGTTCATAAAAATCTATTTTAGGAATAAATACGATTTTTTTTGTCAGTAGATAACTGAAAACAGCTAGATTTTAAATGATGAAACTTCTGTGGTGCATTGGAAAACACTCTCCTGAAAAATTTCAAGATGAAGAAAAAAATGGAAGAAGAATTATCCACACGTATTGGATTTTGCATATGTAATATCCAAAACCTGGAGCAATGAAAAAAACATTTTAAAAGGCATTCATTTGTGATTTGCCAGAAGTTGGTGCTCCATCTTACTGAACACAGATCTGGTCATGGGAACCCTTGTTTTTCTGACCTTCCAGCTTCTCTTGCTCCTCACTGTGTCCATAAATGAAGCCAAATGCTGTGAAAGCTCCAACTCACATTAAAAAAAATTCCAAAGCAGACCACCTATTTAATACCGCCAACTGCTGTGAGAAGACTCTATAGCATTTGCCTTCCCTGATTCCAGTTCAAGATCTGAACGCTGATAGTGGGGACTGCTGCAACTGAAAGCCTAACTGCAACTTTTGGCTGCTCTTCCATACATGTGATCTGAATACTACTGCATTCCTGCTTCAAGAACACAATGACTGATGGTCATCAGAGGGAGGGTCACGAGAGGGAGATAAAGCTTCATGGGAGCCAAGTATGATCTATCAATCCCCCTCCCACTGAAGAATTAACATAGCCCTTGCTCTCTTCAAGATTAAATCCGAAATTTATTTCTTCAGCTTACCTTTCCTCACATTTTTCAAAAATACGTAAGATATTCTCTCTCTTGCACATACAAACATGTATATAGTATATATAATATATCTTGTGGCCAAGAAGGCCAACGGTACCTGGGGTGCATCAACAGGAGTGTGGCCAGCAGGTCGAGGGAGGTTATCCTCCCCCCCTACTCCGCCCTAGTGAGGCCACATCTGGAGTACTGTGTCCAGTTCTGGGCTCCCCAGTTCAAGAAAGGCAGGGAATTACTGGAGAGAGTCCAGCAGAGAGCTATGAAGATGATCAGGGGACCGGAGCACCTCTCTTATGAGGAAAGGCTGAGAGACCTGGGTTTGTTTAGCCTGGAGAAGAGAAGACTGAGGGGGGATCTTGTTACTGTTTACAAACATCTGAAGGGTGGGTGTCAAGAGGACGGGGCCAGGCTCTTTTCAGTGGTGCCCAATGACAGGACAAGGGGCAATGGGCACAAATTGGAACACAGGAAGTTCCACCTGAATATGGGGAGAAACGTCTTTACTGTGAGGGTGACAGAGAACTGGAACAGGCTGCCCAGAGAGGTTGTGGAGTCTCCTTCTCTGGAAATATTCCAAACCCACCTGGACACAGTCCTGTGCACCCTGCTCCAGGTGTACCTGCTTAAGCAGGGGGGTTGGATGAGATGGTCCCTTCCAACCCCTACCATGTGATTCTGTGATATATAAACAAAAAGCTCCAACAAGCCCTACAGACCAGTCAAGCAATCTTTTTTGCACTCCAGGAAGGAAGCGAGAGTCATTTTTATTGTTTAATTCTTGGGAAGTGAGCAGGCCCAGTGATGATGGGGATCATTACTCATTCAGTAACTTCTCTGTATGTGCAAGACAGAGAGGCAAAGTACAAATATTCGGAGTTGCATTCACAGCTAAGAGATAGCTGATGTAAAAGGCTACGACTTACAGTGGATTTATGCTTCTGCAGCTAAGACACCATGTTTAAAATGCCCACTCTACTGACACTTAATGAAAACCAACAGATACTCTCAATGGTTTGTAGATGTCTGCCGAGCTGCTGCTACGGAGGCGTTCTGTAATCGTGAGCTTTCCTGTGCTTTAACAGCAGGTCAGTGCTTTAAAACCTGGCTGTGAAAAGTGCTGACTCCTCCTGCCCTGCATCACCCTCCTCTAGGGCTAATGTTTCTACAGAAGAAAGATGTGAATGCAGTATTAGTCCAGAGAGTAAATACTTCCTTGTCATACGTGTTGTGCATCTGTGTGCATTAGAATTCAGTCTTCGTTTGTTCAGTGTCTACCCAAATACCAGGTGATACTATAAATGCAAGAACAAAATCAACGTTCTTAGGTTGGACTTTGTGTTTACACCTTTGACTTTACATGGCTAATTTTATCAACTTTTCAATAAACCCTGCTTTCAGATATTAAAAAATACAACAAAATAGTTTTAAAATGCTATTCTTGTAATCAGTTTTCAATTAAACTGCATCTTTTAGTGACTTTCACTGCTTATTTTCTAGTGACAAAGCATATGGGACTAATGAATTCTTACATTAACACATCACTTTAATGACAGAGCAAGCCTGTACAGCTAGAAACTTTTCCCAAAAGCTGTGGGAATTAAAGAAGTTGTACAGCCCAAGATCTCAGTAGCTTTATATGTTTAAAGAGAAACGAAATATATACTCTTCACCATCCTAATCTTCACTTAAATGCAGTGCTCAGGGTTACATTTCTTTAGTAATTTATACAGGGTTTAATAATTTGTCACAGGAGTATATTCTGAGTGGTTTTAAGTAGTATTTTTCTTTTCTATTCCAATGTTGCTTCTTAAAGCTAAGCAGTAATTACAAACTATGAGAATTAGAGCAGTAAAAGCTTCTTATCTCTGATCTAATGGGTAAAATCTTGGTTCCTCTGCCTTCAGTGTGACAATCAGGAGTAACACCAGCACTATGACCTCTTGATACACGTTAGTGGTGGTTTTCAGAATGTGGTTCATGGATTATTTCTAAAGGATCTGTGAAAGATAACTACGAAATGGGAGTTGATGGTCAAATGGCTTAAATTCACTATATAGAGATCTGCGGAGCTGGATACTTTGTAAAGGTCAGCAAATAGAAAAAGCTCGAAAATGACTCCCACAAGGTAACTACTTCAAGGCTCCATTTTCACTCCCCTCCTGCCCTAGAAAGACGTCCAACATCAGAATCATTTCAAACAGTAGTGGCTACCATACCTGGTGGACCTCTTCCTAGTCTACAGTCAAGAGCACAGGCAGGAGCAGGCCTCTCACACCTCTCTTCAATTTCGTCCCTAAAACAGAATCTAAGCGACCAACATCTTTACTGTAAGTGGGAAGAGTAGGGTGGGTCATGGATAACCTATGATTTTTGAGTCATCACCATAACCCACTGTTCCTGAAGCAAAAACAGTATGGGCTGCTCAGCAAAAATGCTCTCTACCTTACACCCATTAAAACAAAATCACCTAAGTTACTTTTCAGTGAAAAAAGTACTAAATAATCCATAAAGCCTATACAACAGCCATAAAACTTTCCTAACTTGTTAACTTCTATATTTTTCATTTTAAATGTAAGAGAGACAAATACACTCAGACTTACAAATACCTTACATATTCTGCAGCACAATTACTTTATATAATTATTTATATAATTATTGTCATGTATCATCATGCAGCTACATGCTGCTGTGATAGGGAGGAGATGCTTTTCATGATTTTGCCAGGCAGATCATTTCTACAATTGTTATGGGTCCAACACAAGACAAAAAGACAGTGAACATTAAGTATCATCTTTAGGGGAGGGAAGCTAAGTATGCTGCTCTGTCCTCACTACTCATCTTCCACGTCCTGCCTCCCTATACTAGTCTAGTCTCTGTTTCCTCCAATTCACGTCATAGGGTTCACATTTCACAGGAGAATAGAAAAGCTTTAAATATCACGTTATTCACTGAAAACAGTAATTCTTTAAAGAGAAAAGTAGAACTAAATGCAGAAGGTATTTCAAGATTATAGCAATCATGTAATAAACATACAGTTGAGAAGAGAATGAAATACAAAAATCAAAGTCCTGAGAGAAATGGACAGAAAGTCATAGTCCATAAACCAGAACAAACTATTACAGTAACTTAAGTAACAGAAGTACAAACCCCAGCTAGAACAAGGGGTGAAACTAATACACCACTCCTTTTAGGATTATACCAACCTGCAGTGCATTTGAAATTGCTCTCTGAGCTAACCTTCCTTCTTCCTGACTGAAGACAAACAAGGACACAATACATATGGAACATATTTCATTAAGCTAATATGGAGCACAGTAATAAAGCCTGAATAGCTTGTTACATCTGGGTTCAGCTTGCTCAGTATCATCCATGCCCAGTCACTCACTCAATTCTACAGTTGACACTTTTGTGACTGCCCTGTGCTACCTTTGGCCCTCTCGGATTCATAGAGGTTTTTCTGTTCTGTCTTCTCATGCTCCAGAGGGGGTTCCACCTATGCTTCCTGTAAGTCTGTTTAACCCATTCTTCCATTTAAACCCAAACTTAGTTAAAATAACAAAGCTGCATTATGAAAGCATGTTTTTGTTGAACAGATGTTCTTCCTCCCACACCTATTTCATTATAGGCCCATCTCTCCTACCCTCCTCATCCTGATAACAGTGTTTTTATAGCCAGCTCCCTTTGCTGATTTTAGCTGAGTTTCTAGGACACAATGTTTTAATTTAATCATAGTTCCAGTTCTACGATTTCATTTTGCATGTATTTGAACTTGCTCCTCTGTAACCCCAAAGGATGCTAATCTATTTCAAAACATTTTCCCAACCCTTGTTTGTCCAAGAGCTTTCCCACCATATCCACTTTTCTCTGTGCAGGTAGTCCAAGACCACAGTTGCCCCATGACTCTGCCCTACTTTTTAGCAGGCTGCAGAGTATTATTATGTGTAAGCTGCATCCTCTAATAACATTGCATTATTGGACACGTGCTTGCTATGTGGTGAGGAACTCCAGGAAGAATTTGAAACTCATAAAAACATTTCCAAGGAGCAATACAACTTCACAGCACCAGCATGGAAAAGTAGAGTTGGGGCTGTACCCTATACAACAAAATCAGAGTCTTTAATAAACGAGGTTCTCACGACTCCCTTATGCACCTACTTATCTGTCACATTTTTCAGCGTCATGGAGGGTGTGACTCATCTCACTTAACTGACTTTCAGACATTTAGAGTTATCTATTTCTGAGCGACTCATCTAGACACTCTTCGTAACCGCAAGGACAGCTGACAGCAAAGATACATCAGTCTCTGGAGGTGTGTGCTTCTTTACCTATTTTAGACAGAGAGCCTAGATAATTATTTTGCCAAGTAAGCATTAGAAGTTAAGGTCCGGAGGTGGGTTACATCTTGAGGCCCCTCTCTTAGTTTCCACTTTCTAACAATCACCAGTTCTGTGCAATTTCTTGTCCCTAATTAATCACACTTTTCTGGTAAATGTTTTCCTCCACACTGCGGAGATCGTTCTTACAATTCTGTGCAGCAACTTTTTATCTCTACCTGGCTGAACCTGATCATATAAGGGTGCAACTCCAGCTTCAGCAATGGCCCACCAGAGACAGAGCATGATTAGAAATTTACATGCTTGACAGCTTGTTCATTGAGAACAGGACAATGCAAGTGAAAATAAAAATGAGCGAACTAAAAAGCACTAATAGGAGGTTCTGTCACAGGTTTTTTTACTGGCTCTAATTGAATAGAAACCCCTATATGTTAATTTCAACTCTTGGTTTCTCCATACTTCTTACTCTTAATTATGTCCAAGCCATAGCAGCACTATAAAACTAATCACAGAGGGTGGATCAGAGCACAGTCAGCATTCAGAGAAAATCATTCCATGATCTCCTTGCCCCTAAAGGGATTTTCCATCTCATAAAACAGATTGCTAAATATATGAAATAGAAAAGCAAATGTTACAGCCCCTATGTACAACAAAGTTTTAACTAAATAATCTCGGCAATCAATCCCAATGCAAAGGGCCTGCAAAAGCCAAGCCAGGGAAGTCAAACCCCTGCGTTAGATTAGTGTTGGTGAAGGGAGTGGTTTCCTGTGCTCTGAAGCAGCTTTCCATCTCTACCGCAGCACAGGCTGCCTCAAACTGGAGTAATCTTTCAGGGATGAGGCATGTATGTAGTTTTACTAAACAAGCCACATTCTTGTCTGCCTGCCGAAGGCTGCTTTCCTCCTCCTTGGTGTCAGGGTCTGGCTGTGGAGAACATTTCACCAGCGGGATAAAGGTGGCTTCAGCAACCACATCAATAATGTAATTTGTAAAATTCCCACTTGGGATTCTCAATAAAACGGTTACTGCTGCCTGGAATGTCAGGCATGTATTCTTTTCTCCTTTATTGTCCTCTTTTCTTTCTATTTTACTCTGCTGCTCTGAATTTCCTTTCCTCATTTTTAAGTGTTTATGGAATATACATTTTGTCTCTTATAAACAGTGCTGACAAAGCAGGCAAACTGATGAGGAACTTGGTGTGACACCAAAATTGCACTATGTAGCTTCTCTGCATTTTGCCTTGCACAATATTTCTAGAAG
>WAAD01018832.1:7025-46676 GCA_013389945.1 Fregata magnificens
TCTTCCCAGGATACCTGTCCCTGCTTCCACTGCCTGTGCAGTTCCCTCTTGCTTTTTAGTTTGACCAGCGTGTCTCAACTCAGCCATGCTGGTCTCTTCCCTTCCTTGCTTGATTTCTTACACCTGGGGACTGAGAGCTCTTACGCTCTACGGAATGTGTCCTTAAAGATCTGCCAGCTCTGTTCTGTTCCCTTGTCCCTGAGTACTGTTTCCCTGGGGGTCCTTCTGACTAACTCCTTGAAGAGCTGCAAGTTTGCTTTCCTAAAATTTAGGGTCCTGACTATACTCCTTGCTTTTCCCATATCCCTCAGGAGTGTGAACTCCACCAATGTATGATCACTGCAGCCCAGGCTGCCTCCAATCTTGATGTCACTGATGAGCTCACTTGCATTGGTGACCATCAGGTCCAGTATTGCATCCCCTCAGGTAGGGGGGTCTATTACCTGGCTTAAGAAGTTATCCTCAATGCATTCTAGGAATCTCCTGGATTGCCTACAGCTCGCTGTGCTACTTTTCGAGCAGATGTCGGGGTGGTTGAAGTCCCCCATTTATGAACCTCTTTATTTAAGGCAGTTTGCTGTAAAAAAAGAAAAGACATTTCTCACACCATTTAAAATTAAGATTAAAATTAAGAAATCTAGCATAGCTATAATATTATCATATTTGGTGTATTTGGAACATATGTTATATTCTTAATTTTGTCTGAAGACAGGTGTACATGGAAATCAGCTCTGCCCTCACTTCAATGCTTCATCAGGACCTCTTTGTGAACAGCTGGTGTACAGAACCATCGGTGAGGGAGCAGGAGGGGGCAGACATCTGCTGTGCTGCATGAGCAGAGATATCTTGCTCTTACCAATATCAGTTTTCTTACCACTGCAAGAAGCATAGATTTGAGTAACCATATATAACCAATCTGCCCGTAGTTTTGGTCTGCAACCAAACACTCTCGGTCTTCTGCCTCCAAAATTTACTTGAAAAATTGAAACGAGCATCTCTGCTCAAACTTCTCTAATATTAAATCATTTCTCACCCAGAATGCTAAGGTGCAGAAGAGCACTGTGAAAGTCTAGCATCAAGAAGTATCACAAAATAGACAAAATATTCAGCCCTCAGTTTGTTGATTTGATGTTACTTCTCAAGATAGAGAACACTTTTTAAAGTGATGACAACAAGTAGATAATGCTCAGCGGTGATTCAGAGAAACCATAAGGAAAGCTACTGAACCAGGTTGCTGTTGGTTCAATATGCTTAAGTTTTTGCTACCCCACTTGATATCTCTGTTCAGTGCTGAGGTATGTTTAGGGCAGACCACAGGAAGGAGAGACAGTGTGTTAATTTTACCCTTTAGGTCCTATAAATTTGGCTGTTTGGACTTGATTTGTGCATGATAAATACACATTAAATTCAGCATCGCTTCTTCCTTGTTTCTCTCAGAACTTCAATAAGCACGGCCTTGGTGTGAATCTACTGTATTTTACCTTTTCTTTCTTCTGTTATGTTCACTTTAAGGTGCAAAATATGAAAAAGGTCAGAAATTGCAGTAGGACTAGCATGTATCAAAGATCCCTTGCTAAACAATGATACAGTGTATATACCATGGAAAATAAATTATCAAAGATAAGTAAAGGAATTGATGTTATAAAAAGCTGATTTCTACAAAATCCCTGGAAAATTGTATCACCAAACAGGTGGCTTAATGGATTTAAAGAAATTAGGCTAAGCTGATGCATTCTCTTTATTGAAGGGATTTACTGTGTTACGAGTCTCAGGGCAAATGCTGGAGAAAAATTAAAGTTAAAAGCACTTGAATGAAGGGTGATTCTTACAAAAATGCTAGGTTGTGCTACCAGTATAAGGTGGGAAGTTCTTGCACAGCTTCCCTACTTTCAGATGCTGCACCCCACATAAGGACAAAAGCCTCTCTTTCATGTGTTTTGAGCACATGCCGAAACACATTTATTTTTTCAGCCAGCCTTGTGGCAAATCAGTGAAGAGGAAGAAAAAAAGACAGAGAAAGTAGCACAGATGTAGAATATAAATAAAAGGAATGGAAGGATAAAACCTTAAACTAATGAGTTCAGAGAGGTTAAATATTTTAATTGAAAATAAGCAAATTTGTATTGTATTTTATTCACGTCTGACTTTATGTATAAGGACAAGAGATATAAAAAATTAATACTTAAATCAAAGCCATGGACTCATGGAATATCTGGGTCCATCTCATTGCAAATAATCAATTTCTTTCTTCACAATTTTTCTAGTTTTTCAAAAAATAAAATAGGCTTAGAAATGAAGAAGAGAAGACTTCACTGTCTCCAGAACTTTTATAACCCTATATTGCTTCCTAGGATGAAGGTCATGTGAAAGTCTCAAAAGCAGCACTGAATTTTAAGCAGTGATAGCAGAACAAGCAGAAGAGTTACTGTCTCTTTCTGTCTTAAAGAGAAAGTAATAAAATGTTTAAATATGGGTGCAAAAATCTGAGCAGGTCGTTCAGTCATTGTTATTAACACTAGCGAAGGACTTTGTGGGAGAATTCACGTACTTCTTTAAGGTGAATTTAATACCCTACCTCTCATTCTGAAGAACATAGTTTAGAAATTGATGCTGACCTGCTGCCACAGTAGTTGACATTCAAGAATGCAGGCAAAGACCTATTTTTTCTCCTCTGAAAGACAGCACCTCAAACATCAAAGTGATTCCTTGCACTCCACCCAGACTTCAGGTAAGGAGCTGAATAAGAACTAGAGATAAGAATGACTCATGAATGCCCATCTGTATCTCCCCTTCACTCACAAAATTGATTTCACCCTCAATATGGGACACACCTGTATATAGTAAGAGTCCCAACTTAAGCACCCACAGGTTCTTCCTTGCTTTTGTAACCTGCTTTGCCCATACATTTCTGCCAGCTCCAAAGCCTATCCATCCTTACTTTTTTTTTTTTAATTATATCACTCATAGGAAATATTTAAAGCTCGCCTAGGTTCCCTTTCTGTTAATAACCACCTGGTAACAGAGGTTCCTGGCTGAAGAATGTGGATTGCTAAACCCTACAAAGATAAGGCCCTCTCCATGGTACCACAGGAAGGCATATATCTACATACACGTACACACCTGTTCTTCTTAACCTCTCCATTAACCTGATATTTGCATTAGCAAAAGATCTGAAGGAGGCACAGAAAAAATAGATCTGTTTGGACAATGACATTGCAGGGGGGCTTAGGTTACCTTAGACAAGGACAGACTATTAAGAGGTCAGGTTTTAAAAGCAGTCGTGGGACACAGCATTGTGTTTAGATCAGGATCAAGTTGCTCCTGTTTAAGTGAAAGGTATTCAGTCACAGGACCTTTGCAGTCACACTCCAGATTCAACAACCTTGTCAAAAAGCTCAGTGGTGATATATCTCATTACTTCCATGACCTTCTTTGGAACAGAGTAGTTTGCTATTACACCAAATTTATCCAACCTTCAGTCATGCCTGTGATGGCCACTACTCTCTGTTCTGGCCACCAGTTTAGACAACTTGTGAAGGTATAGGCATTTCCCTGAACTCCAGATTTCTTAGACAGTCTGTCCCGTCTCTGTGTGAATTCTGTTAAGAATTCAATCAGTTCTCCAGGGACTGCATGGTCCACGGCAGAATCTCTATGTTATTGTTGGAAGCAGCAGAGAGTACATATACTGACACTAAGAACCCATAATCTTTAGGGATTCTGAGATACACATAAACAGACTCAAGACTTTCAGCATGAGTATAATGTACCAGCTGCAGTTTACCAACATCTTCACTAACTTCCCTACATCTTATCAGAATGTGTCTATCATGAACAAACCTGGCCTTTGCGTTGTTTCAGGCTTGGAGAATTTTATGATAGGTGGTTTTTTGGTAAACATATTCCACTTCTGGCATTCTTTACTCCTTTTCTAACCACTGGTCTCTTCTGGCATGAGGCAGTGATAACAGTTCTGTGCAAAAATTCAGTTGTCTTGGTCAGTGTCCCTCCCAGTTGTTCCTTCAGGTTCAATGGGAAGAAAATCTCCTATTTTCAGGTTTTGTTCCTGTTATGGACTCTTGGGAAAAATGAAGAGCAGAAATCATGTCCCTTTGAAAAATGACAGGCTTGTTGTAGCAGTAATAAGTACTTTGGAGAATATTCTGGGCTTAGCTTTAGGGTGTGGCAAGGAATCTTATAGTTGTTGTCAACAGATATTCTTGAAGCCGTAAAGAACTTGAGGAAAAGTTTTGGACTCTGCACTGGTAAGTGGTCCAAAACCAATTTTGAATCTAATATTCACAGTTAGGAAATCACTGAGATATGAAAAAAAAAAATAATCTGTTTAATAAAATTATTTTTTGAGGCCAATGATTTAGAAGTAGGCAGTTTTCCTTCTTTGTGGACGTTGCCAGAAACATTAGCTCAGGAACAAGGTCTATAAACTTACTACACAAATTTCCTCTCTTGGGCTTAGGTGAAAAGATCTGTCTATCCGGTTCTTTCCTGATTGTGTAACACAGGTAGCACTGGATCAAATGATGTGACTATTCTAGTGTTTGTGGGAAATACAGATTTAAAAAAAAAGCTAATAAAATAGCATGCAAAGTCTCATCACATTGTAAATCTGGAGATTATTCTGGTGTTTCTCCATAGTCCATCACTATAAATCAACTTTAGTTTTAGTGTACCATAATATCAAGAAAAAGCTGTCTTAAGAAAACCATCTGAGTAGGAAGCTGAAAAGGAGATGTCAGCCAGAGAGTTTTATCTCAAAATTGTTTCTTCTGCAGATTCTGCCTCTTATTGAATTCTACAAGAAGTCATTTTTTTTCCCACACAAATATTACAGCCAGAAGCTCTCCACATCTCAATGGGGAAAAAAAGTGATTAAAAAGTACCACTGTTCCTGGACTTGAATCCAAGACTCTCCTTCCTCCTAAATACTTTGGTTATTAATCTAGCTTTTTATATCTCTTTTTCTGAATTATTCATTCTTGACTTCTGTTTATGCACAATGGATGTCTCAGCAGACGGCCTTGTGAATGCTTCCATCTCAGTACGTCTATACACTCATTTCTCAAGCATTAAGCTAAGAACATTTTGTGTGGTGAGAAATGTGCACTTTATTATCTTGACACAAAGGAAACTGAATTCTGGTCTCCTACAAAGTAAGAACTAAACATCGAATACAGAAGAAATATACAGATACAGCTTAGTCCTTCCCTTGTATTTAAAAAGAAAACAGCACTGCAAATCCTGCAAAGTTTGATAAGGTAGGTATCCAAAAATAATCTTGATTGATTATAGATTGATATAGATTATAAACTTGGGAGTGAGCTAGATATTGTAAGTTTCCTCTCCAAAAGTTGTAATCTTCACTAAACCTTCCAAATGGCAGGAACAGGAAGACCTTCAGTCAAAAGTTCAAATTTCCTACTTAGTTTTTATCAGTACAAACTTGTTAGCAGCAAGGGGTACTTAACAAAGAATTGCTATTCCCATTAAAAACAAACAAACGATGCTAATGTCATATTTCAAGGTTTTAATGCAGTATTCTGTTTAGAAGGTTTATTTTATCTCTGTTTTAGAACATTTTCAAATTTCTTTTTACTTTTAGGGATCACTGGGGTTTTTTCATGGTCATGCAGTGCAATGACCTTATACATCCCTCTTTCTGGAAATCTCATTTACTATCACCAAACTGTAATTACTAACAGAAACACTTTCTACAGATTTAAACTAAACTATTTCTTATTTACATTATAGCTATTCTGAGTTCAGTTTTTGATGTAGTAACTAACAATGTGGGGACAGAAATTAAGCTTGTGGTAGTCAGCTGAAAAACTCCCCCACTCTATTTCCATAGGCTTTTAAAAAACATCTAATTGTAACTTGCTGAGAGAAATGGGAAGTTGTTCTGGCCAAACCATGATCTTTCTCATATGAGTAATTCCTTTAAGATAGGTAGGGAAGTTCAAACAAGGAAAATTACCAAAATTTAACTTTTCGTGCTCCTGAAGGACTTTGAAATAGTGGTAAACAGCCCACAAGTGCAAAAGTTTAGCATGGTTGCCTGACTACAAGCCTAATGTGTGCTCTGCACCTGTTCAGTATACATCTTTCCTGCCTTCCCTTGACACCTCTCTGGATCATAATCAGCTTGGATCTGCACTACGCACTGCCAGGTCCCTCCCTAGAGGTCAGGTAGTGTGCAACTTTGTCATTTGTCTTGTAATTACATTTTCTTTTTCTGGAGGCAGCAAATGCACTGTAGGCTATTGAACTCCATGAACACTTTGGGAAGGTGCAGGGTCATTTGCACCTTAAGTCTCTATCTACCTAATCAGTGCTGCACTGGTTTAAAACCAGCTTCATTTCCAGTGAAATGCTTTCAGAGTAGGAATACTGTTGAGACTCAGGAATAATTTTTTTTTTTTCCAGAGGTGATAGGTGCGTCACATGTTGGCACAGCTACTTAACCTTATCGCTCAAATGGAGATGAACATTTGACACAGGATACTTTGTTCATTAGAGTTTATAAACTCTTTGGGATCCTGCAGCAGAAGGTGCTACAGAAGTAATTACAAACCTCAGGTTCACAATCTAAAATACAGTTGAATTCTGCCATCTTGGAAGACTCAGCTGGTGATTCACTCCAGCAGCCATCCCAGTTGAATTCTAGTCTTGGGATGGAGGCACCAAGAATAGTTTCAAGCTCCAGGGAAGTAAAGTATTTGGGACTTCCCTGTTTTCTCCCTTCTAGCCTACCTGCTCCTTGCCAGCATCTCATGCCAGCAACTCAGCATGGAATCCTAATCAGGCAACAGCAAAACACTTTTCCATTGTTTCTTAATTTTCTTAATCCCTCTGGGCCACTTAGTGTTGCTGGGTCCTAGGGGAACTCTCTCTTCTCTGCCATCTATTTTGTGGCCTTGCCTTTGCCAACAGCCATTCTGACAACCCCTGTGCCCCTTAGCCAGGTTAGTTTTTGCATTTGGCTCCTGCCATGTTTCTCCCGCCCACTTTATTTCAGAGAAATGGGGGATGCCAGGGTCACAGCACAAAGCCCAGCACCATGCCTGGAGCCAGCCTCCAGGTAACCAGCATAAGCATGTTAGCTGTGTGTCATCCCATTCCCACAGTGAGCTCTGTGTAGCTGCAGAGTCCATATAGCTGCATGTTTTAAATACCAGTCACCATAATGGTAATGGTGTATTCAGTACATTTTGAGTAATTACCATCAACCAGATTGTTCCTTCATGCTTGCCTAGTCAATAAAATTTAAATAATATCTAATTCAAATACAAGAATAGTCCATAAAAATTATAGGTAGGGAATACATCAGGATTCAAATTATCTGTGTATTCTCTGGCAAAGAAATATCTATAAAACCTAGAGCATATTTACATTCTTTTGAGAAGCATGAGAAGCTTACAGGAAAATCACATTAAGAGACTGATTAAAATCCTTGTTCTTTACATCCACATTTTGGAAGATGTTAACTGGTTCCAAGTACACCTACTGCTCCTTAGAAGCTTAAAATCACTTTTAAAACACAGCATTGGTCCCCAAATAAAAGAGTAATAAAAGAGAAATAAGGACTACACTGTATACAGTTTACCAGGTATTTTTCCTTTATTTGTCTGTAAATGTTAGCACACTTCTTCCAGATTTCTGAGCTGTTATGACACAATAATATTGCTTGCCTGCAAAAGTAAAAAAAATAAGGCAATATTTACCCAAATTATGTGCAAATGTTATGCATACCCTGTGATTGCATGATGAATTATTGAAGGATATTTTCACAAATATTTCTCATTAAATGTTAATCTTGTTGATTTTAAAATACAAATAAATTTTAATTTAATGCCATCACAACATTAATGCTTTCAGCAACAGACCTTAAAACGATATGGATATAAAACAAAGATTGGAATTCTGAAAAGAAGTTGTTAATTGGGAATCCAGTCAAACTGCAAAGCATCTGTATTATATCTCCGGTCTGCTGTATGTACTGGCATTTCACTAATAATGGATATGTTACAAAAGCATTGTTTTCTGCTTTAAAGTCTAGATTTACTCTGCAATGCAGTTGCTTTGCATTATATTGATCACCAAAACATTCTAAAACTAGGTGTAAGAGAATCACATCAGTGATCAATTATGTTGAATTGCAGTATACATCATTATAAAATAAAATGATATGTTGTACCAGGAGGATTTCCTGTCTATATATCATTCATAAATATGTACGTAAGTGGAGTACCTAGAAACCAGAGTTTCAATCTCCTGCATGTAATAGAAGGCCTTCCAAAGATCTTTCATCAAATAAGATGAACAGAAGAAACAACTGAAGCAAAAAAAGGAAAGCAATAAGAAAAAAATGGTTAACATAAAAATGACAAAACTATTGTGTAGACATTCAGGCAGTGTAATAGATTCCCTGTCACCTTTTCCAGATAGCCAAAGTAGGATCTGGGAAAAGATTCCCGTGGTCACAACTTCCCTGCGCAAATCTGATCTTCAGATAATAGACAATATGAAGCGATCGGAGAAAGGTGAGAGAATATGGCCCAAATTTTAATATTCTGTTTCATTTTTTCCCGAGACTTTGATTCAAACTCATTTCCTTGACATAGGAGGAAAGCTATATATTCTCTTTTTAAACGTTCATTTAGACAAAGCCACCTGGGAAAAAAAAAAAAAAAGAAAAAAAATTAGAGGTGATAAAAAAAGACAAGATGCAAAGTATATTTCATAAATAGATTTTGAATAAAATTATTGTTTTTCTACTTATTGTGTTGTTTCAATAAAATTATTAACTCATAAAATTATAAAATTTCTTAGAGAAATAGACCTTTCAGTATTGGGCTTCAGTTTCTCACCTTGATTTCCCCTTTGCCCAATTTCTGTCACTGCTCATGATGCACATATAGTGATGGTTTGATTAGATAACCTAGAAATAAGTAAAACTCCTGCCTGTAGTCTCTATGGTAATACTCAACATTTCCCCAAAAGAACGTTCTCCTTATTAAACCCAAATTCCCTCATTTGCTGAAGTTCACATTTCAAAAGCTCAAGACACCTCTTCACAGAGAAGCAGCAAAGAACTACCAAGCCCTTGAGGCCTCGGGAAGATACACACAATCCAAGAGGACTTTTCTCCTCTCCCCTTCTCCTGTTCCTCAGGTGTAATGTCTAAATGGCAGGCCTAACATTCTTCTTATTATGGGTTCTTTCCACAGGTCAGCGAATTTGTAATTATTCCATGCACAGTGACATGACTTTACCATGAAGATGTTTTCTCGGGAGTTTCCTAGAGGGTGAGAGTTTATAATCTATATCCCTTCAGATGGAAAAAGCATTGAACTTTCTGCTTTCTACAGAGTGGCCCAGCTTTCACAGGAGAGATGAGGATGTCTCCTTTCCCACACATTCAAAAAAAAAAATTTTAGTCCACTGGTTTGTTCATATTAATATGAACAAACAAGGCTAGAATTTTCTTAGAGACAGAATAGAATTGAAGCCTTCATCAAGACCTCTGAAATAGCTCTAACCACTCACTATTAAACAGAAGGGAACAAAGAATAGCTATAAAGCATGATGACACTTTTGCTGATTGTATCTATTTTTAAAATAGGATCTAAAACTGCATTTAGGAGGAAACCCATTAATGTGTAGAAGGTATGCTCTAAAAACCTCAGCTTAAATCCATAACAACGAGAGTTCAGTAATGGAGAATATAGTTGATGGATATGATTTGGCAGTTTTGTAGTTCTGGATACAGGTCTAGGTCAGGATTTTAGAGTAAAAAGTGGGTGTTTAAAGATATTAGAGCCCCTGTCTCAGCAAGCTCAATGGGTTTTTATGAACAACAGTTTTTGAGACGGGTGCCTAAAAATTTCTAAACATATTTCAAGCCACAAAATCTTTTTCTGGTCACATGAAAACATAATTGTGTTAGTGAAAAAGGATTTCCAGAAAAATGCTTTGTTCATGCACTTTTCCAAGCACAGTCATTTGCATATTTGTAGTGTAGTCTTGATGCCAAATGCAAAGTCACAGTTAGACAGTAACGTTGTCAGAGAAAGGCAATGCTTTCTGATGGGTAATTACAATATTGCTGATGTATCTTTTTTTCCATTGCTCTATATAGGAATGAGAGATCGTTTTATCCAATCTAATCCTGGAATATCGTGGCAAGATCTCCTCTCTTGAACTACACTGCTATGACTTTTTTCTTTTTTCTTTTTTTTTTTTTAATTAATATACTATTCAGAGAACTTTTAAACCCATTCAGAACTCAGATCTGCTTTAAATATTGTAAAATATTCTTGCTGAATTAAAATTATCTAGCCTGTTTGATTTAATCAATTAAGACTATTAAGTGCATCATAACCGTGTACACAAAGAGGCAACACTCATAAATCACTAGACAGTCTAAATTAATTGCCGCAGGTAGCCCCCTGCCAATAGCACATATAATTACTTTTTTGTTGTACAGAGTGGAATAGCAGAAAGTTGCTGCTAGCATTAATGAGAGAAAGAAAAATGAGTATATATGATAAAATGGCTAGAATGCTTGCAAATATTCTGAAGCTGCCTTCCACGTATGAACTACACTTTTCTGTGTCTTCATCTTCTATATCTATAGTTATCCCTCACATCAAGCATAACTTTATTCTCTTTCTGATTGAACTGTCAATCCAATACCAATGAAACCATGTCTTCAGAGCCACAAACTGAAAGAGACAACTTTAGATAAACCCAGATCTACACATTGTTGATTCAGTAAAAGGACCAGGAACAAAACAAGGGAGTTCTTTACTCTTCAGAATAGTAGCAGGTTGAAGATAATGAAGCTGGAAAAGAAAGGCATCAGTCAAAATGGAAATTAATGTTGCTAACAGAAAACCGATTACTAAAACTCAACAAGCTCAGATTTATGGTGAGCTGAAATAATCTGTATTCTTCACTCCTCCTTCCCAAGCATCAGCCAGCACAGTACACAGATGTACCATGTATGGTCATGGCTGTGTGGCCTTTCCATTCAAAGCAGGGCTCTATCCTGCCTTCCATTGCTTAAATCCTTTTGAAATCAGTGTAAAGGTTTCTATCAACTTCACTATCGAATGGTCATGTGGAATCTCGACTTATGGGAAACACAAACACTAAAAACTTCATAGGACTAGGATGTAGGAATCCAGCTCTTTATAATTTCAGTGAGATGGAAAAAAAATCATGCTAGCTACTTTTTTCCACTTTTATGCATCTTGCCAAGGAAAGCCCTGAAAGATTAGCTCTGGTTGGAGACAGAACTTAAATAAGGTTCTTTATAGTTATAGAATCATAGAATCATTTTGATTGGAAAAGACCTTTAAGATCATCAAGTCCAACCATTAACTGAGCACTGCCAAGTCCGCCACTAAACCAGGTCCCTAACCACCACATCTACATGTCTTTTCAATACCTCCAGGGGTGGTGACTCAACCACTTCCCTGGGCAGCCTGTTCCAATGCTTGACAACCCTTCTGGTGAAGAAACTTTTCCTAATATCCAATCTAAACCTCCCCTGGCACAACTTGAGGTCATTTCCTCTCATCCTATCACTTGTTACTTGGGGAAGGAGACTGACACTCACCTCGCTACAACCTCCTTTCAGGTAGTTGTAGAGAGCCATAAGGTCTCCCCTCAGCCTCCTTTTCTCCAGGCTAAACAACCCCAGTTCCCTCAGGTGCTCCTCATAGGACTTGTGCTCTAGACCCTTCACCAGCTTCGTTGCTCTTCTTTGGACATGCTCCAGCACCTCAATGTCTTTCTTGTAGTGAGGGGCCCAAAATTCAACACAGTATTTGAGGTGCGGCCTCACCAGTGCCAAGTACAGGGGCACAATCACTTCCCTACTCCTGCTGGCCACACTGTTTCTGATACAAGCCAGGATGACATTGGTCTTCCTGGCCACCTGGGCACACTGCCAGCTGTCGGCCAGCACCCCCAGGTCCTTTTCCACCAGGCAGCTTTCCAGCCACTCTTCCCCAAGCCTGTAGTGTTGCATGGGGTTGTTGTGACCCAAGTGCAGGACCCAGCACTTAGCCTTGTTGAATCTCATACAGCTGGCCTTGGCCCATGGATTCAGCCTGTCCAGATGCCTCTGTAGAGCCCTCCTACCCTCAAGCAGATCAACACTCCTTCCCAACTTTGTGTCATCTGCAATTTTGGTGCAATATTGCACCTTTATCCTCTCCTATTGTCTCCTCTGGTGTTTGTTATGACCATTAATGTATAGGATGAAAAAGATATAAAATAGAATCATAGAATAACTTACATTGGAAGGCATCTCAGAGAGGGATGTCCAAACTCCAACTCAGAGCAGGGGTAACTTTGACATTAGATCAGAATCTGTCCATGGATGGAGGTTCCGCAACCTCTATGTGCAAACTTACTAAACTTTTAGATGCAAACTATAATTTTGAGAATTTTAAAAAAAGTTTGGAAGTAGTGATGAAACTTTAACTAAGGTCAAGAAAAAACAATAACTGGGCACTCCCTGAAACAGGAAGGAAAGAGGTTTGCCTTGACTTGTGCCCTTGCTGGCAGTTCCTGTTTCTCTGTCTTATCCAACATAGAAGTAAGACAAATGCTTCAGGTTTGATTAGTTGCTGGAAACAGTACACACATATACATTATATATATACATATATATTTTTTGCTGCCCCTGCAGTCACCATTCAGTAAAACAGTTATGCATGTGCTTCTTATCACTCACTTTCTTCAAAAATGACTTGCACTTGATGTGTTGTGTTGAACTGAGATAGATTTAAAGAAGTGATTGTATGTTTTAGGGGGAAGCTGGTAGAAAATATTGTTGGAACACAGAGATACGAACTCCAGGACCAGAACAGGCTTATTGGGAAAGATTTATTTAATGTTTTCCTTAAAAGTAAGAAAAAGCTCTGCAAAATGGTGATAAGAGGTTACCGAATAATGACTATGCTTTTACAACCCCACTACATTCACCTTGGGGAGATACAAATAAGCACTAACCAATGCAATATTTTGGAGAAACTGTTCCATATTTTTATTTGCTTATCAGAATTGCATATTACAGCTAACTGAAAACCTATCATCTGAGGTCTAAATGTAGCACTTTGAATTATTATTTTATCATTAATCACAATTATTATGACTATTTTACCTAACTGTAAATAGCAATTTTTGTGATTTTTTTCTCAAAATGAATTTTATTTTTAAACTGCATTTTTACACCGATGTGTAATCCTAATTAAAGTGTAGATGAGAGAAAGTTTTTCTTCTCACCTTAAAATAGGTAGTTCAGAATATACAGTCATTAAACTTTTTCTTTACATATGCAGAATCTGGACACCATCTCGAAAGAGACATTGCAAACATAGAAGGACAAGAATTATTGACAGGTGTAATTAATGTTCTGGAGAAAGTACTGTATGAGAAATCACTGTGAAGATTAAAGGCAACATTTTCGAAACTGTAAGGTCATACTTGTACAAGTAATATTTGCCGTTATAAATTGTTAAATATTCATATTGCAGGCACAGGGACTCTGAAGGACACCCCTAGGCAGATGAATCCAGGACTTTTTCTTTCTCATATCTTAGAAATCTGCACAATATATGTTGCAGAGGCTTGTACTTCATTCCTGCCTTCTCCAGTATCCTAAGGGTTGAAAAAGTGGGTACTCCATGAAAATAAAAAGGGGAACTGAATGCAGATCTTCTGACATCCTAAGTTTACTATTAAATTTTAACACAAAATAACCTTCTTCTCTGACTGTTTTTTAGAAGGAAAAAATCAGTATTCTTCCTAAAAGTGCAATGTAAATACACCAAGGCATGAGAGAGTCACAGGTTGTGAATCCACATCTGACAAAATGAAAGAATCCTGATGTCTACAAAACAGACGTAAGTTTTAGTATCGAGTCAAAAGTTGCAGCCATTAGCTGCAAAAGCCTCAAGGAGAGCAAGATTTAAAACACTTATGCAGTATTTCCTAGATGTGTGAGGCTGAGGAAATGAAGGACTCTGTTTCTATTACTTACATTAATTTTAACTCTCATTTTGCTCCCATTCTGTATTGTAGAACTTCTTTCCCTATCACCAGACACATTTTAATCCCTGGGAAAAATATGAGGCAAGTTCCCTTGAAGGCCATTTCAGGGCCCTGAAGAAGTAACAAATGATTGGGAACAATGTGGCTCTGGCAGCATTAAATGCCAACAGTATTCTGGGCAACATTAACAGGAGCATGGTCAGTAGGAGAGGAGCAATTATTCTGCTTTACTCTGTGCTTTTTAGACCACATCCAGAATGCTGCATCTAGTTTTGGGGCCCCAGTACAGGGAAGATGTTAATCAACTGGAGCAGGTTGAGCAGAGGGCCAGAGAAATAGTTGGGGCTGGAGCACTTTTATCCTGTGAGGAGGGGCTGAGGGAGCTGGGCTTGTTCAGCCTGGAAAAGGATCACTGCAGGAAACCTAACAGGAGCTCCCCAGTGTCTATGAGAGGGTTACTGAGAAGGTGAAGCCACACTCTTTACTAAGGTGCACAGCAGAAGAATGATACAATGGTCATAAATTGACATGGGAGAGGTTCTGACTGAATATAAGAAAAAAAATAATTATGAGGGTAATAACTGAAAATGGTTGCCCAAGAGGTTGTAGGTTCTCTGTCTTCGGAGGTTTTCAAATCCAACCATACAAAGTCCTGAGGCATCTGGCCTGAATTCAGTGTTGACACCGCTTTGAGCATGACTTTGGATTAGAGACCTCCCAAAGTCCTTTCCAATCTGAGTGATTCAGCAATTCAATAACTTTAATGGCAGCAGCCACTGGGATAGTCCAGAAGCTGTTAGAGTAAATACTTAGGGGCCTCACAACTTCTAATGAATCATGCAGTGCATGTGGATAGCCCAGTGATGTTCAGGTTTTGGCTTCCTCCTCTGAGAGAGAACTGTTCCTCCAGAAAAGAGCATGCAATTAATCCCATGATGGGATTCGACATTTTCCCAGCTAAATCAGAGTGCAAAGCACGTCCATTTTAACTGTCATTTGTTGCAGAGCTAGTGCATTAGAGCTGGCTGTCCTGCTCTACTCTTAAGTCTCAGTGTTGTATTTTTCCTAGAAAGATGCCAAATTGATAAAAATCTGATTTTTCAGCACAGCTGTTCCAATTGAATCCTTATTGCTACAACCACATTAGGAAACAAAGGAGGTAAAATGGTTGGAAAATATTTTCTTTCCTACTTAATATCCAGATTGTTGGTGTGAAGGTCTCTAGTCTTTGTCTTGGCTTCCACTTGCAAACTGGGCATTGACATCTGCTAATCGCTAGCTTCTAAGGGAATTGAGTTTAAAACATACTGTACATACTGTGCCAAATTCACTGTGTGTCACAAAGGCGAGATTGTTTTCTTCCTTCTGTTTTGTATTTACAGCTAAAGCAAATTGGAAGGAAACTGGTGACTATCATGAACTGGAGAATAAGAACAACAATAGATATAATCAAATAACACTCCACTAATGGATCCAGTTGCAAAAAAATGATTTAGCAGCTGCTGTCTCAGAGCATCACCATAAGCCTCTTTTGATCCACAACTTTGGACTGTATATATAATAAGAAAGCTATAAAAAACAAACTTTATTAAAACTGTACTACATCCAGAACCCTGCAGCCAAAGGCACACAGAAAGCACACCAGGGGCAGCTTGAACATGAGTATCCTGGAGCTACTCACGGTATATTGAAGAACTGTGCATCAGGGTGCAATGGAGTTCCTGGGAGTTAAATGAAAGATAAACTGAAAAGGATCCTTTATATGCCAAGACCTGAGTTCAGCTTCCTGAGTTTTTCTTACAACAGCACAGCTGATGACATCACTAGACCCCAAAGTAGAGCAGTGTGATTTTTCCTAGAATCTGGCCTCACTGTGAGAGAATAAGGCAAACAGGCAGAAACTCCTGACTTCTAACCACTGCTCTCTACACTTTATGAATTTAGATTTGGTTCCCCTTTCTCGCTTTAAATCAGAGGAAAAGGCAACAGCTTACCCTGCAGAGGCGCTCTTGTGATTAGTTAGAAGTGGAGCAAAAGTGAAGAGCTTTGTGAATGCCAAAAGCATGATTATTCTCACACCCACACAAGTGTTAATCTGAAGTCACTGGAGTCTCTGGTGTCAAACTGCTATAAGCAATAGAAGTATCAAACCGTAACAGTTGCTATTGCCTTTGGTATCTGGGAGGTTACAGACAGCTGTAGTGGAGGAGTTTGCTTACTGCAATTTTTTGTTTTATTCATTTGACTGTACTTTTTCACTAGACTGTTGTGCCAAATGCAACAGAGGCCTCCTACAGAGGTCTAAAATCCTTAAATGCTCTTTCAGTCTAATGCTGGTGCACTAAAAAAAGGGGAAAGTTTCACCTCAACAGCCCTGCTCCATTTTGAAGATAGCATACCTTCATCTTCACCTGCCTGAGTCCTTCTTACTCTTGAGTCAGCCAGCATGCTATCATGACTGCACTGTTTCTCATGTGGTAAGAGAAAGTTTGTGTCTGCCCTAGAAGTGGCTCTGTGAGCACAGAGAGTAGAACAAAGCCCACCTATTTAGGAGGCTAATTTAGGCACTGCCAAAATGTTGGGCACCTTCTCCTGGGGAGAGACGGTGCCAGCAAGCCAGTGCAATCCAACACCACCATAGAAATTTTCCTGTACAGAGCAAAGAAAGAAGTAAGACTGCTCCATGACCAGGAAAAAGTGTATTAGTGAGCTTCCCTTTCTTCATTGACCTATTGAGAATCTAGGGACCCACAACAGGGGAAACAGCCTATTTCATGTTTCTGTCAGTTACCCATGCTCTCCCAAGTACGACAGAGCAATGAGGCACTTCCATCTGCTCTGGATCTCTTGCGAAACAGGAGAAGCTGCCTCTCCCTTCCCCTGGGCCAGAACAATTAGCAGGGTAAGAAAGGAGGATTCATATAGCTGTTTCTAGGAAAACAATGAGATTCTGAGTTGCCTATTTCTTAAACTCTAGGTAAATGTTTTATCTGTGTTCACAGACCATTGGACAGAATTAAGTATTCTTCACAAAGCCAGCATCGGTTGAATTTACTGCAGAATATGATGCTTTGTCAATGTTTAGGGGTCACTTTTAACTAACAGACTCACTTGTCTGTTTTTATTAGGGCATCCCTGCCAACCTTAACAATGTTGTTCATGCTGAAGAGGGTATAAAGCACGTGAACAGGACAGAAACCTCAGTGTGATGGAGATGTTCAGGGCCAGGGCCCTAAGGGCACCACTAGGCCTTACTGGCCCTGACCAGCCTCACCTGGGATGCCCATCCACCCCCTGCCCGTAGGCCAAGGAGCTCCATGTCAGCTCAGTCTGAGGCCATCAGTCCTGGCCTGGGCTGTCACAGGTGTGCCTGTCCTCAGCCTTGGCTCCAGCCTGGTTTCCTGGATGAACCTCGGACCTATGTTGTAGGTACCTTGTCTCCGACACCATCGTCAGATGGACTTCAGACTACACCGTATCTTGCCTCCAGCCTGTCCCTGGCCCCATCTCCTTTTGACCCCAGCTGGGCTCCTGGAGGGATGCAAGACCTGGTGCTGCCAGGGGCTGTCAGTGAACCTTGCTACGAGTCCCTGTCTCAGCCCCCCATGTTCAGCCCCTGCAGGACTGTGCCCCATCGGTGAGGGCACAGACTATGTGGGGTCACCCTCAGCTCCTAACTTGTCTCCCTTATGGTGCAGCCACCCCTTGCTGCACCACGACACTCAATATGGAATGAAACCTTTCTCTTCTAAATGTAATCCCAGATCCCAACTTTAATTTAAACAAATTTTAAAATAGTGTTAGGTAGAGAAGACTGGTTCATTTCCCTCAATTGTTACTTATTCTGTCATTGTATCTCATTCAGTTTATGTTCAGTCTTGGTTAATGAGATATTTCAGAGAAGACAAGTGGTTCTGCTGAGGCAAAAGCTTGTTTTCATAACAGTGTAACCATGAAGTTTTATATTATGGTGTCTGTTCTTCTTACCTCTCAATAAAAAAAAAAAAAAAAGATGGCGAAGTCATCACTTTCAGTGTTTCAGTTCATCAGCATTGCATACATCACTGACATCACTTAACTCTGATTTAGAGTCACGAGGCTTCACTTTCCAGAAGTGCCCTCAGCTTTGATCCCATGTTATGGCCAGGCACATTTTTCCTCATTAAATAGGAAGTACCTTCTACACTTTGTTAAATTAATGATATAAGATTCCCCTGTGTAATATATTAATGTAGATTATCCTGTACCAAAAACCATCCATAGGAAAGCAAGTACTGAGCAATCATTTTCTCTACGAGTAGAGAAAACATTAATGGCAATAAAATATTGAGTTTGATATCGCTAGCTCTACTATTGGTAAAAGCAAACTTTGCAAAACCATAGCATTACTTTCATTACATGCTTATTCATTTTCAGATTTCAGATGCCAAAAAATATCTCCTGTTTCACCAACATTTCAACAATAAAGTGGAAAAAAATCCCAGTTAACTCATGGTTCTTTACATTTTTTTAATCTCAAATTTTACATTCAGTGAAAATGTGGTTACTATCTCTATTTCTCTTTTTTAAGAAAACAAATAACTAAAGAGTGAAAAAAATAATTAATCTTTTGCATATATCTTGAAGATAAAACTTATTAAGTGTTAAGTAAATTTAGTCTGTTCAATTCTAATGCATTTGTAAAAGCAGTGACCGATTAAGAAATTAAGCCTGGTAATGTTATGACTTATGGAAAAATCCTCTAAAATTTAATTAACAAAACAGATATTTTCCCCAAATTTTTACCATTTAATGAATGAGTACATTATTATCCCAATTATCAAGGTCTGTAAGATACTTAAAAGGTTGAACATTGGCTATAATTCTTTGTGAAATTCTATGGCGTTTTAAAACACTTTCTGAGATCCAGAATAGCTTTTCTGCTAACTTTCATGAGAACAGATCCTGACACTTCATTAAAATTCCATATAACCTACTGCTGGCTTCATTCTATTAAATTTCATAGGACTTCTCCATAAAGGTTTTGTCATATCTTGTTAGGACCCACTATCTGATTAAGAAGAATCTAGTGTTCCCACTTGTTCATATGTGCCTGCTGGAGATGAACTGATGGTGTCAACTGGTACTATAATTGAGGGTAAATGTAAGATATTGTTTGTTGGTTTTGCAGTGGAACTCTCTTGACTTTGAAATTCAATTTTATCTCATGTACAAATTCTGTAGTCAATTTCAGCTTTGAAATAATTTTTTTTTGCAGAATAGTTTTTGCAGTATTATTAATGAATGGGATTGCTGGAAGAATTGCATATTTTGCATTAAAAAAAAATTATTATGCATTTCCTAAAGCACTCCTCCATAGACATGGTAGTGTGGACTATGTTGCATATGCATTTCTCTCCACTCCCCCCAGTGGAGAGAACTAAACTTTGTGCTTATTAGAATAAACTTTTAATGGGAAGTTGTGTGTCATTATTGACAAGCAACAAGCAAAATTTTTGGCAGGCTAAACACATTAGCTACTCTTCTTGTTGCTAAAAAAATCAGTTAAAAAAATCCTCTTTTATACAGCATCAATTACTACATTTAGATCATTCTTGCATTAGTCAAACTGAAATAATCAGATCTAATGGCCCATCTGTTCTTAAGTCAAAAATAGCACTTTCCACCAAAAATATGCATTAATACATGATATAAAAAAGTCTACATTTAATTTAACTTGTAGGTGAGAAAATATGTTTCAGCAGAAAGGCAGATGAGCCCCATCTTTTAATTTATGTCAATTTAACTATTTTTTGCATTAATAATGGGGGATTTTTTTGGTAATTTTATCTTTTCTTTAAGAATGATGATCCAAATAGGTTTTTTAGCCATTGAGCTAAGATTTCTTTCTTAATGATCGCCAGCGGCTATGTAGGGTGACATTCCGGATCTACTGACAACAGAGGGAGTTTTGCCAATAGCTACACCGGTTCCAGGATTTCACTCATAAGCTATAACTAAACTACCTGAAATCTTCAACCAAGCAGCTGATAATTCTACTTGTATGTCACCCATTTTCATATCTTCATTTAGCTTATTTTATTTAGTGGGTTCACAGAAGAGCAACCACTTGCTTTCTTGATATGAGGTTTTCAAAGTGACTCTGTAAGAAATCTTTGATTATAACAAGATAACACTACTACTGCTCTACACTGAACATATTTCATATAATAACATAATGGCTGTAGTTATACAATTTTAATTCTTTAAGCCTCTGGCACTGGCTGAATTTGATTTCTAAATTCATAACAGTCCATTAAGAAATTCCAGTGATTTTTTCCCTGCATCCTGTCACAACTTTGGTTTCCTCTTATTGAAAGAGAAAAATAAAATTTCAAACCTATGTATAAAAACAACAGCAAAAAAAAGTGCAATGGTATGGAACTGCTGTATCAGGCTTGCACATTATGAAACTTGAATTGGAAACTACTACTGAATATAAGAATAAGTTGACTAGAACTGGTGCTAGTTTGCAGGGGAGGAGGGTAGCCCTTTTCTTACAGTCATGCTGCATTTGCTGATGGTAGAGGGTTAAGTCTTCTTCCACTTCTCGCAGTAAATCTACAGCAAGTGAGAACAAGGTCCTAAGAATGTATCTTTGCTTGAGAAAAGCTACCCAGAAGCACATTGCCTATCTACTTATCCATATTGCCCTGTACTGCTTTGCTAGATACTATAATGTAAGTTTTCCCTCTCATTTTTTATCTTCTTTTGTTAGGTAAACCTGACTTAGAGCTTATGGATATTAGGAAACGCTAGTGATTTTATTCAATGGATATTCATGAGGCATTCAAACCCAACTGCACCATCCTGTTTTGACTCAGCTTCAAGAAATTATAGTCCTCAGAAGCTGTTCAGACTGTAAGCTTGTAGCAGTTAGTTACTGGTGACTATGGCGATAAGAGAATGATGTACAAAAGGTATTTAATTGAAAGGGTATTGGGGAATGTTCATGGGCACTGGAACTTGATAATACACACTGTTAAACTGTTATAGCAGTCAGTTCAACAGTTTTGAGCCAGGCCAAATAGTGCTCTCCGAAACAATTTCAAAGCTCAGTGCTGGAGTTAGCATAGGTGAAGGACCATTCTCACTCTGGATGCAGCTGTCCTGTTTTGGAGGGAAAAAAGAGTTTAACAGTTTGGCCACGAGCTATTTGGTGCCAGCTGAGTTCAATCCCAAAAAGCAGCTCCAGGCACATTTATTAGCATAGCTATAGCCAAAATAATCCAGGTATTGTACATTTTGGCTACTTGTCCCCATTCTCTTCCAGCCCACTGCTCACACTTTTAGTGCCCTGGAAACAAGTAAAGGAGTTAGTATAAACTGGTTTCAATCCAGAGAGCCATACATCAATTTATACCTAAAATCAGCAGAAGATTCTCCTCCTAAAGCAATTAATATGGTAGAGTAATAGATTCAAATTAATCATCATCAAGCTTTCAACTGAAGCATTTCAGTGGAAGCATTTCTAGACTCTGGGGTCATCTAGATCCTCCATGAATTTTGTCTTGAGATCATCAGGGTACTCCTGGGAATCCTTTGAGAAACATCATGGTGCCTACTGCTGCCAGGAAAGGATAGCTACCCGAGTCTGTGACTTCCAGCAAGCTCTAGCAGCTTCTAACAAGCTCTGTCAGCAGTTCTTGATCAAAGAGTGCACTGAGCTTTTGTTCCAGCTGACTCCTGATTAGGGAGGATCAAGCACCCTTTCACCAGGTGCTAGGGAGAGTTTTACAGAAATGCTGGCTCAGGATACAGCTTCCAGAGGTGGCAGCTTTTGCAGAAGGGAGACAGGATCTTTGTTGATGACAATATACATGGGCTCAGTGGTGGTGGTGACATGCCACTGTTCCAGCAGCTGCTGGAGCAGCTACCCCTGCAATATCAGGGTTGTGGTCCAGATGGAGGACACAATGGAGGAGCTCCCAATGGAGGACACAGACCCGCAGGCTTGGGGCTGCAGGGGTGCCTGGGGCCTCTCACTGGGACTGGGGTCAGGGGGCAAGGTGGGCGCCTTGACTGCAGGAGGTGTATGCTGATGGATGGTCTGTGTCGCCAAGGGAAGGAGCTGCAGGAGGACATAGGCAGACTTCACAGCATCAGAGATGATGAGAAATAAGTTCACTGGATCTTCTCCAAAACTCTGCAGACACAAGAGCCTGAAAACCCAACTGGCAGAGGCAAAGGCATAATCTGTGCATATCTGGATGGGAAATGAAAACTTCCATGATAACCAAGGCTGGAAGCTTGTGACTTCTGGCACCAGAAGGACGGCTCCTGTTCTCCCTGCAAATCTGCAACTACAGAGTAGGTCAGTGCCCTTGTAGCAGATGAGGGGCTGGGAGCACTGTCAAACAAAACACCCAAGCTGGCTGAGCCTGAGCAGCAGGGGGAAGTAGTAGTAGCTCCCATCTGCTAAGTTCACCTCTCCCCTAGGGAGATTTGCAGCTTATTAGCATTCAGATCCAGGCCCTTGGGGAGAAGCTGCTGAGGCTGACTAGTCCTCCTACTGCCACCCCCTTCTGCTCTTCCATGTGTGCACTGATACTTCCAGGGGGGCATCTGGAGTATATCATGTGACTACATGACTGGGAGCAAGAGCCAAGAGCATGGAAGCCCGGATGGTTTTCTCCTTATACTTCTAGTAAGGGGAAAGGACGTTAGGAAGACTGGATGGATCCCACAGTCAACACCTGATTGCACACTGGATGTGGGCAACAGAGGTTTGACCTTTACAACTATGGAACCATTTTGGAGGATCATGGTGGGAAGAGACAGGATCCATCTGACCAAGTAGGACAGAAGCACCTTTGCCGAGAGGCTGACCAGGCTGGTGAGAAATGCTTAAAGCTAGAGACAATGGGAAAGGAAAATGACAGCCAACAGTAAACTGAGCAAGTGGTGGACCAGGCTGGTAAGCAAAGGGTGCAGGGTAATTTTGAGGGGAGAGGCCTCACGATCAGTAGTGCTGCAGTGATAACACAGCAGGGCACAAGCAAACCAGGAGGTTTATGGAGTACATTTGTGCTGGTTTTGGCTGGGATAGAGTTAATTCTCTTTATGGTGGCTGGTATGGGGCTATGTTTTGGATTTGTGCTGGGAACAGTGTTGATAATGCAGAGATGTTTTGGTTGTTGCTAAGTAGTGCTTGCACTAGTCAAGGACTTTTCTAGCCTCCCATGCTCTGCCAGGTGCACAAGAAACTGGAAGGGGAGGGGACACAGCTAAAATTGTTGATCCAAACTGGCCAAAGGGCTATTCCATACCATATAAAGTCATGCTCAGTATATTAATGGTAGGGAGCTGGCCGGGGGGAACCAGTGCTCGGGGACTGGCTGGGGGTCGGTCGGCAGGTGGTGAGCGGGTGTATCATCTGGTTTTGTTTTGTTTTCTTTCTCTCTCTCTCTCGTTGTTTTCCTTTTCATTACAATATTATTATTACTATTATCAATACTATTATTATTATTTCTATTTTTTTACTTTAGTTTTTAAATTGTTCTTATCTCAACCCACGAGTTTTCTTGCTTTTGCCCTTCCGATTCTCTCCCCCATCCCCCTGGGGGGTGGGGGGTGAGTGAGCGGCTGTGTGGTGCTTAGCTGCCTGCCAGGTTAAACCACAACAACATTGGTGACAACTTCCTAACACAGGTGACTGATGAGAAAAATCTCTGCTGCAGCTGGGACTTACAATCAAGGAAGAACTAGTTGGGGATTGAAGGTGGGGTCAAGTTTGGCAGCAGTAACCATGAGATGGATCACAAGAGGGAGGAGCAAGGCAAAAAGCAGGATCACAACCCTGGACTTCAGGAGAGCATGTCATTGGCCTGTTCAGGCATCTGCTTAGAAGAACCCCACAGTATATGGTCCTGGAGAGAAGGGGGGTCCAGCACAGCTGGTTGATTTTTCAAGAATCAGCTCCTCCAAACTCAAGAACAGTCCATCCCCATGTGCAGAAAAGCAAGCAAGGACGGCAGGAGGCTTGCATGGATAAACAAGAAAAACATAAAAAAGGAAATGTTATGAAAAACATAAAAAGGAAGCACATAAGAGGTGGGAGCAGGGTCAGGTAACTCAGAAAGGATATAGGGGCATTTTCCAAGCATGTCAGGACAGGATTAGGAAAGTCAAAACCCATCTGGAGATTTACCTGGTGAGGGATAAGAGGGGCAACAAGAAGGGCTTCAACAGCTGCATCACCAACAAAAGAAAGCCTAGGGAAAATGTGGACCCACTGCTGAATGGGACACAGGACCAGATGAAAAAGGACATGGAAAAGATCAAAGTACTCTGTGTCTCTTTTCCTCAGTTTTTACTGGTAAGACTAGTGGTGCCTGCAATCAATAGAAAAGTCTGGAGCAAGGAAGACCCCTTGTTGGAGGACAGTCAGATTAGGGAACATTTAAAAAATCCTGGATGAGTACTGAGGAAGCTGCTCGATGTCATTGTGAGGCCACTCTTGATGATCTTCCTATAGCATCCTCCTAGAAAAGCTGATGAAATATAAGCTATATAAGGAGACAGCGAGGAGGATTGAAAACTGCACGAAGAGCCAGAGTCTTCTCAGTGGTGCCCAGTGACAGCACAAGAGGAATGGACACAAACTGAAGTACAGGAAACTATTTTTCTGCCACTGTACAAAGTAATATCCATGGAAGAGCAATTATTCCTTTATTCATTATATTTTTCCTATTTAAAGAGTGAACACACATCAATGGCAAGAATATATTGGCGCCTGTTAATGCTAGCTCATTGACATATCCATTTTTCTGCTCCTGAAAAGGTTATTCTAATAATGGGTGAACATCAAAAGAAGTTCAGTATTGTAAGCAATATTGATAAATGTGTGGTAGCTTAGATAGTTTATTCATCTTAGATCAATTTTTTTTGTATCACACCATGTAACCAATAGTTGTCTATTTCATTACTTTTCTATTTTTTTTAAATGTGTACGTTCACCTTCTCAGAAGCCCAATATTTCTTTAAATGTTTCCTGTGCACTTATTTTTATTTACTTCTTTTTGGACCAGCTTGGGAATCATTGTTCTGTCCACCACATTACAGTAAATTAAACAGAAAATTGTAGTGTTTTTTCTTGCTGAGGAAGATGTTGTGGGAACTAGATTATTACAAAATCATGAGTTGTTCAGTGTGGGCCAGTCACTGACTCTGCAAGTTGGTTTAGGTGCTCGTTTTTAGGTAGAGATGCAATTTATATCTCCATGCAAAATGACTTAGTTTCCCTTAGATGTCCTTTACTTATGTTCATTATTACATTACTGATCTCCAACAATTTCATAAAGATCCACTGGTGGTAGTTAAACTGATTGTCTCACCAATGGTATTGGTTATTCATTTTCATTTTATGTTTGTAAATAAATAAATAAAAATGCAATAATGAAACTTCACCAGATATAAAATCATACACACCTGGGGAACAAAAAAGACTTGCTTCTTTCTGATATTGTAGAGAGGAACTGAAGCCCAATCTTTAAGCACTGATCTCCCCATTAATAAATGATGAAACCCCTGTCTATAGAGAAATCTGTTATTATTAAACATAATATTCAAACTGAAGATATTGGAAATTAGTTCCATTCATTAAATGCACACAAGAAATAAAATTTTATGTCTTCTTAGTATTAACCTAATCATAAGTTATTATTTTTTCCCTTTATATTTGATTACGTCATTCTTGTTTTCTTTAATATTCAATTTCTGTAATATTCATGGTCAATGGAGTATTTCCTTTCAATGTGTTTATTATTATATCTTTTATTATTTTGTGCCTGCACCTGTTTTAATAAGGAAGAATTAAAATTGTGTAACCGATACTCTTTACAATATTTTGATTGGCAATGGTATATAAATATAGACCATTTATAAATATATAANATTTATATTTGATAAATATGCTGACAGCAAAAAAGGGTGGAAGTTTTAACCAAAACCATTATGCATAGGTCAGAGATCAGAAAACACATAGAGGCAAACCAAGGCTTTATTATAATTAATGAGTTCTTCCTCCTTTTGCACTTGTTTTCATTCCTAGCGACATGCGTCAAAAGCATGAAAACAGCAAAATATGTTATTCTATTTCTGATTTATCTATTCAGTTCCTACTGGGGGCGGGGGGAAAGCACCTCTAAGTCCATACTGAGATACAACAGTTTGTCACAATATATTATCATATAATAATGTGAAACCACAGGAAAAAATTGTCTAGAGGATCAAGAAATTCCCTGGATAGGAAGTTTTTGCACATTTAAACTACGGAACAAATGTTCAGAAAAGGAAATTTTCTGTATTTCCTGGCCTGCAAATAAATCACTGGTAAAACTAAAGTCATTATTTTGTAACCTCTGTTTCAAAGGCTTGGATTTTTCACGAATCTTCTTCGCAGTCCTGCAACAGTAACATGTAAAACTCTCTTCCTTTTAAAGGGGAAAATAATAACCAAAATGCTAATGCCACTCTCCTGCTCAAACTGTCATAACCAGCCCACTCCTATTGTACAAATCTAACTTCTATGGGAATAGAGTTGTCGAATGAGAACGTTCTTACAGAATACTCACATACAGAAAACTTTGAAAAGAAACTTTCTATGCATGCAATGCAAATAACAAGATATCTAACATATAAATGGTTCTTCATCAGCTCTAATCAAGACGATTCATTCCTGATGTAAACTAAAATTGTAACTCTAGTGCTTTGATGAATGTGAATCACTCAGTGTATAATGAAGTCAAGCTTCTCCGAGTTTCAGTTTTTAGGTGGTATTTCTAATATGTTTGTTCATAAATCTAAAATTTTGCTTAAAGCATATTTGGCTGTTGGGCTTTTTATTCAGGGAGAAAAATGTTACCAAATTATATATATTTAGTGTGCCTCCAGTAAACTAGAGGATCTTGAAAGACAACTGCGTACACGACCTAGTACGAAGCCTGGAGAGATTTATCAAAAAGTTTTTTCAATAAATGAAAATGCTGAAGGTAGTTGAACTACACAGTTAAAGCATAAGCAGGAAGAAAACAGTGCATAGTCAGAACATCACACTAAACAAAGAGAGGAGCAGGCTGTGTGAACCCCGTAGTGTCACACACATTTCTTATGATGAATGAGTTTCTTTCAGCATGGAAATCTAACTGTAGAGTCATAGTGTAATTTAGGGGCCTCTGGACATCATCTGTTCTAACCCCCCACTTGCAGGGCCAACTTAGATCAGATTGCTCAGGGCTTGACCAGGAAAGTTTTGAATATTTCCAACAGTGGAGCCTCCACATCTCTGGGCCCCTGTTCCTGTGTCCGACCACACTCATTGCAATTTTTTTTCTTTTTTTGCTAACACCTAATTTAAATGTTCCTTGTTGCAAGATGTGTTTGTTAACCGTCATCCTACCCCTGCTCACCTCTAAGCAAAGTCTGGCTCTGTCTTCTGTATCCCTTCCCATTAGGTAGTTGTAGACAGCAGTAAAATCCCTGAGCTGCCTCTTCTCTAGGCTGAACAAACCCCGTTCCCTGAGCCTCTCCCTGTACGCCATCTGGTCCAGCCCCATGACCACCTTGGTGGGTCTCCACTTGACTCAAACCGGTGTCTTTTTTTGTACCAGGGAGTCCAAACCTGGACACAGTGCTCCAGATGTAGTCCCACAAGTGCCGTCACAGAAGACATTCCCTTGTGCTGCGCTCTCGCTTGTACAGCCCAAGATGTCATTGGCCTTCTCTGCTGCAAGGACACACTGATGACCCACATTCAACTTTTGTCCACCAAGAATCCCCTGTCCTTTTCTGCAAAGCTGCTCCTTAGCCTACTGCCCCCCTGCCTGCACTGGTGAACGGGGTTGTTCGGTTCAAGGTGCAGTACTTTGCATTTGGCCTTGTTGAACTTCATTAATTTTCCATCAGCTTACTTATCCAAACCTCTAATGAGGTTTCTCTAGACAGCAGCCCTGCCCTCCAATGTATGAACCACTCCCTCAGTTTCGTATCATCTGTGAACTTATTGAAGGTGCACTGTCTTATCATTCGTGTTGTTAATAAAAGTGTTAAATAGTGTTGGCCCTGTATTTACCCCTTAGAACATCATTGATGACCAGCTGCCAGCCAGACTTCATACTGCTGATGAGCCTGGTGGTCCATAAAATTTCCACCCCTATCTTGTCTATTTATACACTCCATATTTCAACCATTTGGCTAATAAAACTATGGCAGATCATGTCAAAGGCCTTGCTAAAGTTCAATGTATATAACATCTGCTGCTCTCCCCTCCTTCACAAAACCAGACATCTAATCCTAGGAAGCTATCAGGTTGGTGTGGCATGATTTGCCATTGTAAATCCATGCTGCCTGTCTTTTCTTGCCTTCAGGTGCTTGGGTACGGCTTCCAGGAGGATTTGTTCTATAATCTTCCCAAGAACTGAGGTTAGGCTGTGGAGATACTGTTTCTTGTTCTTCTTGAAGGTGGGCGTGATGTGTACCTTTTCCACCAGGATCATGGACCTACAAGGCCAGCAGCAGACCTTACCAGTAAAAGCAAAGGTGAGGAAAGACAGAGCGAGTACTTCAACCTTTTCCAAGTACTTCAGCTTTAGATTAGTCAGGCTGTTTTGGAAGAACATGATGTGCAACATTCATTTACAGACGGTAGAGTGCCATAAGGAAGAACGAGTACTTAGATTCAGAGTGAGCTACTGCTATTGGAAGTGCAACAGCAGCAATAGGTACTAACAATAGAGAAGACTGGATTTCTCTGTATTTCAGTTAGGAATAAGTCAATCAATTTTTTTTTAACTGGAAACATGAAAAAGAAATTATGAACATCAGTTTATTTAGAAAAGAATTTCAGTGCAATTTAAACTTTCTCACAAAAGTCTTTGTTTAAGCCTAAGAAATTCCCATTAAAAAAGAACAGATTACAGCTACCCAAAATAACCAACCACACAGTGTCATAATTTTGAACAATTATTGAAACCTGAGTTTTTGTATTCAGTACGAATCTTTAGAGTTATTTATTGATTTTCAGTTGCCCTGATTTTATATTATTACTATAAAACACCAAACACCTTATTTTCTGAGTACATTTCACAAGGTTTTTTGTAGGAAATATTTTGTTGTATGTGACTGTGTGGGAGTTGCATACATAGAAAAAGGGAATTGTCCTTTCTTAGATGTTCAAAGGAAGCTAGAATATCTATATGGAATACAACACAGCATTTTGTTATGCATTCAAGCAGCGTAGCTCAAAATACAGGGAGGTCTCTTTAATTACCTTAGAGTGTAGATCTCCAGATCTTTGGAAAGTAGATATTTACAATTGTTCTCTCTTTGATAAATGGAGCGTGGGGTTTGGTAGGGGGTTTTTTTGCTTGCTTGCTTTTCTTTAAAAAAAAAAGAAAAAAACCTATATCTGGAGAAAAAGGACCCTCTGTGTATAATGGTTTAGTGGTTAGAATACTCACTCATAGAGCTAAAGAATGGGATTTTAAGCCCTCCTCTGACTGATGAGGTTCAAATCCGCAGAGCAATGTCAGCTGAGACAGTGTCCCAACCATCTGATTATCATCCATTTTGGATGACAGAGTGAAGAGTACATTCCACCTCTCTTCCTGAAGCTGTTTTCTTCCATTGTAAGGAAAAGAATATATTGGGTCAGAGAAAAAGCATGTGAGGAAGCCTGGCTCTGTAACATAATACTCAGGACTTTGCTCCACAAAGGATTTGGATCCCAAAAGAGTTTCTGTGTCTTGTATTAAACAGATATTAAATAATATGAACTGAGTATAATGCCTAGAGCTGAGACCAGAATACAGTACTCTTCCTCCCAGAATGAGCACTCTAACCACATTGGATACAACTTATATATTTCTATGCTACTTTGAAAACAGACCATTGTTTTCCATGCTGTTCCTGGACACTATTCAAATAAAAAATTTGAGAATTCTGGAGTTAACCATTCTGAACCATGAAATGCCCAAGCTGAGCTGGACTAACAGCTCAAAGTCTGTAAGAGTCCACCTTCATGTCAAGAGACTTGTAAATAGAAGGACATTTCTCTAATAATTTCTTAAATCTGACATTTAATTTACAAAGAACCTTGAGCCAGTTCAGGAAACCAGTCTGTGGGAGTCATATACCTCAGTGGCTTCTTATTCATTTTACAAACTGCAATCAGTATTTAGGGTATTTTCCAGAGGAAAAAAAAAAAATTATTATCTAGGTCTTCTCCTGTTGACTTTCAAAGTAGGAGGGATAGGTGAGCTGTGAAACCAGTGCAATTCCCACATATTGACCCCTGAAATAAGCAAGCAAAAATTGAGTCCAGGAAGTTGTCTCTAAGGAAAGCACATACTCTGAAGGCCTGAATTCAGAAAGAAATTTACTGAAAATATTTATCATGGACTACAGCAAATGCTTTTGTCATGGTTTAAACCCAGCTGGCAACTAAACACCACGCAACCGCTTGCTCCCTCCCCCCCTCTGGTGGGATGGGGGAGAGAATCGGAAGCACAAAAGCAAGAAAACTCATGGATTGAGATAAAGACAGTTTAACANACAAATCCAAAACATAGCCCCATACTAACTACTATAAAGAGAATTAACTCTATCCTAGCCAAAACCAGCACAGCTGTGTGAATCAAACACTTCATAAATGACATACATAGGTACATGAAATCCTTATAAATGGACCAATAAGGAAGGTACCCTATTTGCTGAAATTTATAGATCCTGAGATGTTAAAAAAGTTAACTAGTGGCCAGACAGGGATAAACCTTATTCAAACATCAGATGTGAAGCCATGAATGAGGATGATACTCATTGTGCTTGCAGCTGGAAATGTCATCATAAGCAAGAACCGAACTTCCAAGGAACACTGGTGAAAGAGCCCTTTTTTTATCATTCAGTCTTCAATGTGAATTTGCATTCACACAAATGTAGCAGATGGATGTTCTTAATTTGTTGCAGAGTTCCTGGGCAGGTTAGATCCAATTTGTGCCTAATTTTCTTCCCCCACTGTTAGGTGGACCACCCCATCTTCTACCTGGTAGTTAAACTGATTCTATGTGAATAAGGTAGAAAGTTCCTGAAATCTTTTTATCTTTAAATCTTTTTATCACTTGCTTTGATTCTTCTTCCCTTAATCTCTTCACCTAACTTAGACTAAATGCCTTAATTCTAAAAGCATAATTTATAAGGCAAAACCCTTATATTGCTTTAAATCATTCAGAGATCTTCAGAAGTTCCTAAACATTACCACATCCCCTGTAGCTTGCTTTTGATATACTTCCTACTTGTTCTCTGTGGTAAGAACAGTCTTTCTGTTCTGTATTTGTACAGCACTGATGAAAACAGGGATTTGGACCACCACAGGGCCATCTAAATACTGGTAAAAAGATCTAAAATACATCAAAGCTTTAAATTCCTAAAATAATCACACAATATGTCTCCAAAGACATTCTCCAAAGACCATCCTCCAAAGACATTCAGTTTAGAGATTATTTTGAGAATCACAAACATTAAAAAAGTCACAAACCCATCTTTTATGGTATTTCTAGCATTTCCCATTCTGTGACAGCACCGAAACCAAAAGGGGAAAGGATCAAGAAAGTTAATACATTCAGATATATATACTTTGTGATATTTATCTTTATGCTGTTCTGAGCCAAGTTTCCCACCCCAGCTGGTTTCTGCTCAGTTGCAGCTGCAGTGGCCAAAAAAATCAGAGCTTTGTGCCTCAGTCTTTCCTTGTCTTGTGGAGGGCCTACTCCAAGACTGGAGAATAGTCTGAGATAGACCACAGACTTAGTTTCTTCTTTCAGCACCAGGCAATAAGAAGAACAAACATCGCTGACTACAACTAAACGTGAGTGGAATTTCTCCCTCAGAAGACATTACTTCTAACAATATCATGCACTGAACATGAGGCTAGAGTGGGATTGAGGAATCTTGAGTTATACTTCCCTCTCTATCAAGAATTCACAATGTCTACTCAGGCAAATAATGTCACCTCTGTTGGTTGTCTATGACCACTCCTACCTTTAGCTTTCCTTTTCTTTTAGTTAGCAAGATTTACATCCTGTTCCATGCCTGACACGATGGGATAATGCTCTTAGCTAAAGCCTGCCAGTGCTACTGTAATACATAAAGATAAGCATAGTTTTGTACAATGTATTTATCTTCAACTGAGTAAATGTACTGATGAAATATACTAACCTAACTGTTCAGGTAGGTCTACTTTAAGTACCATGCAATTTAACTGATCTATTTCCATGAAGTCTTTAATTTACAACTTTTGACCAATAACAATTACTTAGTATACTGTCATCATTGTCTATGCTATCAGTACTTCTTTAATGTAATATTTATCTAATAAATACTGTCTGTTGACATCCTGTTTAAAATTAGTTGCTGTAACAATGCAATTGGTGGCAATGGCAGGAGAGATGATGCTAGCAGAAGGAAAGAGCTAATTATGATGAAACTGCCTGTGCCAACATTGCTTTCCTGCAGTATATATATTTTATATAAAAGTACACTTGTGGTTTAAACCAGCAGTCAGCTAAAGACCACACAGCTGCTCGCTCACTCCCCCACGGTGGGATGGGGGAAAGAATCAGAAGAGTAAAAGGGAGAAAACTCATGGGTTGAGATAAAGACATTTTAATAGGTATACAAAAGCCACGCAAGCAAAGCAAAACAAGGAATTCCTTCACTACTTTCCATCGGCAGGCAGGTGTTCAGCCATCTCCAGGAAAGCAGGGCTCCATCATGCATAACGGTTACTTGGGAAGACAAATGCCATCACTCCGAATGTCCCCCCCTTCCTTCTTCTTCCCCCAGCTTTATATACTGAGCATGACGTTGTATGGTATGGAATATCCCTTTGGTCAGTTGGGGTCAGCTATCCCAGCTGTACCCTCCCCCCGCCAGCTTCTTGTGCACCTGGCAGAGCATGGGAAACTGGAAAAGTCCTTGACTAGTGTAAGCACTACTTAGCAACAACTAAAACATGTCTGCATTATCAACACTGTTTTCAGCACAAATACAAAACATAGCCCCATACTAGCTACTATGAAGAAAATTAACTCCATCCCAGCCAAAACCAGCACAACACTTCTTATTTATTTCAAGGATTTTGCTGGAGGAAGCCCATAGGTTATTCTTAAAATCAGTGGAGAAGCTTCCATTTCTAAGGTTTCCCAGAGCAGTTTCTAAAAGCACATGCTCATCCTTTAGTACAGTTCCTAGTACTGAACGTCTTCTGGGCATTCTACTACCTTCTTTTCCACTCCATTCATTTTAACAAAAGGGGTGAAATCTTACCTAACTTCTTGAAGTTTTCTGTTGTTCTTGTTTTTTACAGTCAAAATTTGCCATTCACTTCAGTGAGGAATGGATTTTGCCTGCAATGAACAATAAATCCTTATTTCAAAGATCCATTCGGCCTGAACTGTTGCAAGTTTACTTGGAGTTAGTAAATTTGGAGCTGTTTCATATTGCCTTTTCACTACTTGATGTCCACAGCAAAAACCTAACAATGGTTTAAGAACTTGGAGAGGTCAAGAGTGACGATGACTGTTCCTTACAGTCAGCTTAGATCGCTGGTGGCAAAGCCTGCCAGAGAAGGGGAAAGATCTTCACAATCTCTTTGCTTTCTGTTTCAATTACTTTGTTACTTCCATTGTCATACTAGATTTTAACATATTTATCTTTCAAAACGCTTACAGGGAAGGAAATTACTATTACTCCTACTTTACAGATAGGAACTGGTAAACAGTATCGATAAGCAATAAAAAGTTGAACCTAGATATAATTGTGTCCTAGATACAGCTTTCAAATCCAGATAATTTTTCCAACTATCTGTTATGAAAGGCTTGAGTATACTTTGATCAGCAGAATGGATATTGTAACATCTCTTAAGAACCTGTAGCTCTTTTTCTTATCCATTCTTCTTGCTTAATGTAGAGCACTGGAATTTTTACATCATTTGTTGGTTCATTGCATTCATTACTATAATATATTATAAATGTACACTGATTTTTCACCCTAAATTAGGCCTGATTATTTTGTGTAGGCTCTCATCACAAATTTCCATGTTCTAAGAAACTCACCCTAGTATAAACAGCTCCACCTAAAACTGATGCCAAAGCCTATACATATTGCATCCACTCCAGGTCACATGTTACAGGTGGAAAGGCTTTGGCCAAATCTTTTTTTTTTTTCTTTTTTTCTTTTCCCTTTATGCTATTTTTTCCAACCTCAACATGCTCAGAAACGGTCCTCTATTATGTCCTAATTGGAGAAGGTTTAAAATAGAAAGGTATATTACATCAGTTTAATGTGTCATACTGAAAACTGTCACAACCTTTTAACACAAACATGAAGAGCTATAGGGTTTCAGAACATTGCAATGACATCTGACCAGATCACAACTACTCTAGAGTGCCATCTTGTGGCACAGAGAGCTGGACACTGAGAGCCACACACACAAATTTATCCCCCTGTGCAGCACTGGGTACTGGTGGTTCTTTCATATTTATTCCTGTGTCCTGCAAATGTAGCATGAATTCAGTCTTAAGTTCAGAAACTTCAGAAAAAGGTGGTAGAGAAAGCAGTATCACAGAATCACAGAAGGAGTGAGGTGGGAAGGCAGCTCTGGAGATTGGGTGGTCCAACCCCACCTTCCCAAAGCAGGGTCACCTAGACTAGGTTGCTCTGGGCCATGTCTATTCAGGTTTTGAGTATCTTCAAGAAAGCAGACTCCACAACCTCTCTGGGCAACCTGTTCCAGTGTTTGATCACTGTTAAAGTAAAAAAAGTTTTTTTATGTTTAAGTGGAATTCCCTGGATTTCAATTACTACTCAGTGCCATTTGTCTTCATCTTGAACTCCACCATCTAATGGTAACTTTGGCCAAGGCTGCCCCGAACTTTCAATCTCCAACTAGTTGTTCCTTATTTGTAAGTCCCAGCTCCAGCAGAGCTTTTTCCCTCATCAGCTCCTCAATCACCTGTGTTAAGAAGTTGTGACCAATGCCTTCCACAAATCTTCTGGGCTGCTTGTGCCCTGCTGTGTTATTGCTCTAGCAGACCTCAGGCAGGCTCAAGACCCTCCATGAGAACCAGGGCCTGTGAATGTGAGGCTTCTCCCAGTTGTCTGAAGAAGGCCTCATCTGCTTCTTCCTGATGAGGTGGTCTGTAGCAGATACCCACCACAGTGCCACCCCAATTGGTGTCCCCTCTATCCTGAACCATATGGTCTCATCTGGTTCATCATCCTTCCCCAGGCAGAGCTCCATGCATTCCCGCTGCTCCTTCACATCAAGGGCAATTTTCCCCTCCTCACTGTCCCAGCCTGTCCCTCCTAGAGAGCCATTATCCATCCATGGAAGTATTCCAGTCATGTAAGCTATCCACCACATCTCTGTGATCGCAATGAGATCACAGCCCTGCAACTGCACACGGACCTCTGGTTACTCCTGTTTGTTCCCCATGAGGCAGGAATCAGTGTACAGGCACTTCACAGAGGCACACAGTCATGATGATTTCGCAGAAACTGAAGATATTGAATAGGATCAGACCCAGCATTGACCCCTGGGGGTACACTGGTAGTGACCGGCCTCCAACTAGACTTCATGCCACTGATTACGACCCTCTGCGCCCGACCATTCAGCTATTTTTCAATCCACCTCACTGTCACATCCAGCCCATACTTCATCATCTTCTCTGTGAGGATCTTATGGGAGACAATGTCAAAAGCCTTACTGAAGTCAAGGTAGACAATAGCTTCTGCTCTTTCCTCATCCACCAAGCCAGTCATTTCTTTGTAGAAGGTTATCAGGGCAGTCAAGCATGACTTCCCCTTTGTAAAACCATGCTGACTACTCCCAATTGCCTTCTTGTCCTTCATGTGCCTGGAAAACCTCTGCAGGATTAGCTCAGAAGTCTGGAAGAAAGGTTATGAACATATACTTAGAAATTGCTTTTAATGGATCTAGGGACTATTCTTCTGTTTCCAATCAGATTTGAGAAGAATAAACCTAGAAAGCAAAAGGACAGACTAGTCTAAAACTCCATCTCATTGTGTATTGTGTGACTTTAGCAGTTCATTTAGCTTCCTCAGGACAGACTAAGAACAGTTACACAGCTGAGTCCAGCATGTCAGTCCCTGACTGCCAAAAGTACAAATTAAAACATACAAACCTAATCCAAAGTAAACTATAGCGATGTATTTCCAGCATGAAATGTGCACATATACAAACCCAAGACTGTTCGAGGCCTCCACACTCCCACCATCTGACCATTGCCAGTGGAATCATTTTCTGAGAGTACAAAAAAAGGATCAAGGGACCTGTGCTGGGTGTGGGTGGTGATTAGGTTGCACTCCTTAGTTGTCTGTTGTAGAGCGGTATTTAAGATATGGCTCCAGCACAGGTACCTCACTAACACCTGACCTGCCTTGGGATGCTTTTAGTTTGTTTTGGCTGAGGTCGCAACCTCAGATACCCAGCCCGTTTTAAACTTGGAAGTGTTTAGATTGGTTTTTAAGATAAAAGTTTCCATTGTCCAGCCTTCTGTGCTGTCAGTGAGATGTGCAGATTGTTATAATACAGGCATTCACGGGTCATGCCTGAGCTTTACAGATTGGGAAAAGAAGACTCTGTCCACTCAAATTACAGTCAATTCCATATTGAGTCTGAACACTGAAACAGCAACTGTACCAAAAATGCAACTTTTCAGGTGCTGACCAACCTGATCAGACAGTAGAAGCAAGTACACAGCTGGGGACAAGAACCTCTTTGGCTACCCCTACCTAAAGCAATTTTTACTAGACAGACTCTTAAGTCTCTGACAATATTTACCCTCACAGAAGTTCCCACAAAGTAAGAGAACACTGTTAGCCCTATTTCTAGAGGGGAACTAAGGAACAGAGGGGTTAAACAATTTGTTCCAAGACACACAGGAAATCTGTGTACAGAACAGGAAATTAAAGGCAGGGATCTGAAGTCCCAGCCGATTATTTTACTCACTTCCTTGTAAAAATGATCTCTCACTATTTTCACCAAAGTAGGTATAAATTAGAATTCCCTCCTTTCTTCTAATCTGGGAAGTTCTTATACAGCTGCAGTGCACACATGCTTCTCACTTAATGAAGATGAGGGAAAGTTCCGGGACACTAAATCCTTCCTTGCCTTCCTTGGTAATGTCCATTACCCTAACTATTGATTTTTTCTTGCAAAATGCTGAAAAGCTGAATTTAGTTTTCAGTTCCATTTACCTCCCCTTATGCTTTTCTCTGTTTTACCTTTACTTTGAAGCTTTGCATTATTGTTCACAGATTTGCTTATGAAAGTGAAAAGTAAACAAACATTATGCCAAAAGGCAATATTTTAAAATTCCCTCATTAACACACTATTTGAAAGAAAATTAATTTAATACTTTAAATATTCACAGACCCTGGGTGAAATTATTTTAATTCTGTTAGTCTTTTCTTTTAATTTTTCTATCCAAACTTAGCTGTATAATATAGTGGGGGTTAATGTTTTTTAGAGTATTTGCCATCCAGCTCTTCAGTCTTTTTTTTTCTTTTTTTTTTTTTAAGGTTCTAGTGCCTCCTTTCTATTTATGTGTTTTCTACCAGAGTCCAACATTTCATTCCAGACTTTTGTTGTGAGGGTATCCGGTGCAGTCAGTGGACCTCTGGTTTTGATTCCTCAAAGCATTTCATCATCAACCCAACCAATTTAAAGTGTTTAAGTCCCTTCAGGATTAAGTTAAACTGAAGCACACACACAAATGTTTTTGCCAGACCATGCTATCCCTTCATCTTTGTAGTCAACCGTGTACATTGATTTATGTCAAAGACTTCAAACTTGGCCTGATTTTTATGTTCACTAGAGATCCATCGAACAAATAACATTTTACAAGAAAATGAGATGGGGTTTCAAAGCTTTGAATGTTTCAGTAAGACCAATATTGATGTTGAAATAACTAGATCTTTTCAATTTATTTATGTATTTATCAATCTAAAGAACAGGCCAGACTATTGGCTTGGTATTAAACCAAAAGTACAAATTTCTGACAGAAACAAATACATTTTTGTACAAGCAGCTGTCAAGGTAGATTACAAAGAAAACCGAATTTCAGCTCTAACTACTCTGATCAATATATTGGTTCTATGAATTCGTTCTCATGAGATTGTTGAGATTTTAAATTTACATCTCAGATGTTGGGTATTTCCACTGGTATCCTAATTTGGTAACTGAGGCTGGAATTCTCGGAGGGCTTTTTGTGAAAATTGCAATGCTTTCTATTCTTATTCTTGTTGGAAATCCTACAGACAGAACATGTTGCACAGTGTTTGTGACTGTTTTAATTATTTGCTTACAGCAACATATAGAAGCCTAGCTGCAAAGAGGGCCCCATGACACTGGGAGATGCATAATAGTCAGCTTTTCTTTTTCTCCTTGTAGAGGAATGAGAGATTCATAGAGTTAAAAAAAAAAAAACAAACAACCAAACAACAAACTGCAAACAAAGAAATAATCAAACAAAAAACCCAAAAGAAAACCAACAATAAAAAAACCCCAACCAACTTCGAGAGAGAGAATGATGCTCACCACAAGAAGGTCGTATTTGTTTCCAGCCCCTCCTTTCAAGACTGTGATTTTTACTTTTCCCAGTCATGAGACAGCACTAACTAGGGTACAAAAAATTACATAGACTGGGTAATTGCCTAAGAGGTAGACTATGTATCCTTCATGAGAGAAGTTTTAACCTCACTAAGCTGAAGAGTGAATCTAAATTCCTACCTCTCAGATGAATGCACTAACCTATTGTTACATGAAGACAAGCATCAGTGGCATCGACGTCTTTAAAACAAAACCCTATTCTTTCAAGTAATTGTAGGCATCTACCTTTATAAGAGAATTCTGCACTCAAAATACCTGCCAGAAACAATGAAAAAGACTGAAATTCCATATGCAGTCTTATGCTTAGCATTAACAAGTGCCAACCTCTAGGGATATTCTCCTATCCACCTCAACTTGATCCTTCACCTTTTCACTGTCAATATTTCTTTAATATTTTTACTCATGCATCTAATTTTCTTGGTGCACTGTCTAGTTATATTTCCAGCTCCAGGATTTAAAGCTTAATCTGAGGGCCAGGAGCCTAAAGTTTAGGTATTGTAGCACTGGACTTAAAAGCTCCACATCCCCCCATTTGGTTGAGTCCTAAGTGAATTCCCTAGGATCAGCCANGTATGACTCAACATACAAATGATCTTTGGGAAAGGAGGTTCTTGAAAAGGAGCTTTTGCATATGGAACAGTATCAAAAGCACTGCACGGTTTGATTGTTGGGGGAATTATATACTGGTATGCGACACCTTTGGGAAAAGTTCTGAAAAGTAGGTCAGGTACCATGAATCTTAGCAGACTGGTTACTTATTCATTGGGATCAGCTGTTCGGAGCTTCAGGAAGTTCAGGTCTCAGCAGCTGCTGTGTAATCAGGGCGCAAAATGCTT
>WAAD01018833.1:16962-28582 GCA_013389945.1 Fregata magnificens
TTACATATTTCAGGAATTTTGACAAAAACTTCTTCCAAAATCCAACCAGACTATATCAACCAAACCAATCCCCCTTATTTGTGAGGTATTAAATTATTGCTTTCATGAGGTACAATGGTTCTTCAAGCTCTGCAAAAACTACCTGTCAAACTGAGCCATAAAAAAAAATGAAATACTTCATAATTTTTGTAACTACTCAACTATTTAGGCATTTTGTCTGAAATTTTTTGAACATCAGGTTTTCATCTGTCTGGGATGGAGACAACTTGTTCGCCGTCAAAAAATGAGAGACTTCAGGGAAGCAGTTATAGAAGAAACAAAGTACTTTAATAAACTGGTAATTTAAAAGAACTTCACTAAAACTTGCAATCTAGAGAATACTTTTTTTTTTAATAGCAATTTGAAAATTTCATGAAATCTGTAAGGAGTGTAATTTTATAAAATTAAGAAAAAGAAAAGTTTTAATAGTGAAATGCAGATGTGAGGATTCTAAGAAACTCTAAGATAATACTATTGTGTTTTATCCTATGACAAATTTTGCTCAGATTTTTAGATTTATAATTGTGAAGAATAAAATGTCTTTTTATGCAAAGAAGGGAGAACATTGGAGGAACATGAGTGAAATGACAGAGGAGCAGTGCTTCAAGGCAAAGATCTTCTATTTTCTGATCACTAATATAACTGCATTATAAAAAATGTGGCAAGTGAATGTATTTAATTTGCTAGCTTTGGTTAATTTATATGTCCCGGGCAGACCTAAGCCAGTCTGATTTTGTTCTGTGACCATCTGTAGGTGTGGAAATGAAAAGCATTCCTGGTATAGCTTCCACTCTATAGCCGTTGCACTTACAGGCCCTCTAGCACTTTTCTGTCTGTATCTGTATCTAGTTCCTTTGGGGAGCAGATCTTTATTTTGTTTGTGTCCAACGCAGTGTGATAGAAACCCTGTCCATGACTTGGGCTTGCAGGGCTGTACACAAAGTCAGGGCATCAAACTTTCTGGTGATAGAAATCCCAGATGTATCTTCACCTTCCTTAGAACCAACACTTCAGCTGTCTGTGTGCAGACTGCAGGGATGCAAGTGTGGGACTTGCTGTGTAAGGCTGTGGCTGAGCGCACAAAAAGATGGTTACAGATGTTTACTTACCTTGAGGGTAATGACAGCCATTCAGGGCAAGAATAATCTTATCCAATAGTAAACAGCTACAAAATAGGTACCTCCATCTGAGTTAGTCACCCAAGACTCCTTTCTGTGTAGAGAAATAGAAGTTCCTGGGAGTGACTCATTTGACCTATTTTTATCTATTACTTTAGAATGAAATGAATCACATCTAGTCTCCGTTAACTATGTTGAGTAGGTCTCCATATACTAAAACTGGGAGTGCAGAGTGACTAAATCAGATGTAGATGTCTCTGTTTGGTCTGGTGACCCTCAGCCCTATTTTTTCCAAAAGCATGAACTATGCTTTTGCAGGAAACTTGAGCAAGTTACGTGCAATTTAGGCAGACGCAAAGAGAAGAGCATCCAATTGGTCTTCAGTTCCTCTTCCAGATGAGTTACCGCCATGGCTAATACTGTTTGCTTCTGTGCACATTTCCCAAGGCTCCCTTGAGCACATGATGTTCACATGCTGTAAGGGAGGAGAAAGGATTTAAGGATTCTGTGAAAGTGAAAAGGCCACTCCTGTCACACAGTTGTTGTCTAACATCTTTTGACCACTTGTTTTGGTCAATCTGTAGCAATTAATATATGCTGAAGACCTTTTCAAGGGCTATGATTTAAGGGTATGAACTGACAGACTTCTTACATTATGAATTCTACAGCTTGCTTTCAACATTTTGTTTAATATTTTATTTAATGAAAAGCTTTAATGTCATTTTTTTTTTGTCCCCCAAAAAAGTAATTTAACGTAATGGAAAATTTATAGAATAGGAAAACCATGCTAAATGTGAAAGAACAGTCATTTTGCATTTTTCGGTGTGGGGACTGATATTGAAATTAGTGTTTCTCTTACCAACTTGCCAGTAAAACTTTTGCTGTTGCAGAGCTGGAGGATGTCTGCTTTTAGTACAAGCCCCAGCAGTGATGCATATAACCTCAAGTATATGTGTTGTTCTTGCCGTACTAACTGGTCCTTCAGTACTCCAAGCTTTTTATCTGCCATTATATCCCTATTCTTTTGCATTTTTTGCCTCCTTTCCTTCAGCAGGAAGAGTTTTGTCCAGACCCTCGAACTAGACAAGTAAAATTCAATATGCTTATGTTTCTAAGAAGCCTTGAGTCCACTCTGTTGGCATTAGATGCTTAAATTCTTACACTGCCTTTTCAAGCTATTATGGGTGAAAGGTCCATCACCTTACAGAGCTTAAAAATTATTTCATTCCTGGCTGGAAAGAGCAGGTTGATAAGCAGGCTTGGTTTTTTTGATCTGAATAGGTGGGAAGAAAGAATAAGCATCTTTGCTTTTCAAATCAAGATCAGAGTCAAATAATCCAGAAACTTCATCATGAGATGAGAGAAAAGTCCCAGGGACGGGGGAGAGAAAAAGAGAGTTAAATTTCACCAGCTTAACAAGTAAAACCTATCTAATAGATCAGGGCGTAGTACCATTGGAACCAACTCAGAAATGTTTAAAAAGAGCAGACTGCAGAAAGTAATACAACACAGTACAGTACTGGATCAAAATCATCGTGTTTGGCAGACAGCGGCTGTTTTTCAAAAAGCACATTCTTGACACCTCACTTTTTTGCTTTTATTCTCACGAATTGTTGTTGAAATGGTCTGTATACAATGATACAACATTCCAGCTCTTTACATTTGCCTACCAGCTTCATTTCAGAGCATCTGAATTACCATTTCAAGCACTGTCTATAAAACTCCCGAGGAATTTACAGATAAAATTGAGCAAAAGATCATCTGCCAAGTATAATAGACCTGAAGTGATGTGTAACAAATTCAGTTGTATGGAAATTGCATTTCAGAAAGGACTTCAGTACTGGCTTTGAGTATCCAGAAAAATTCCATAAAGGAAAAAGAACAATTTAAAGGTAATCAAAATTTTGTGCTTGTTTGTGACTATAATAATGTAAAATTTCATCAGGAGATAAAGGCAAAAAACTGAAAATGCCTGGAGACTGTCCCCTCCTGATGAACAATGAACTGGCCTCAGGTATTTCATGTCACTTCCCAGCCGGTCTACAGCAATGTGATATTCCTGGGCATGATGCCTTCACTGTTTAGGAAAAGCCAATTAGCACAGAATACTGGAGCAAAATAAGTCTCTCCATTGTGTATGCTACTTTCCCCCTGGGTAACAGGATTAAAGAGAAACGATATGTGACAGTACAGTCATGTTGCTTAATGCGCTACTGGAAGGAACCCAGCTATTGTTGTGAGCAGGCTAGTCTAAAACCTCTGAGGAATGGAATAAGATGTTTCGCTCCAAAAAATCAAGGGAAAGGGGCATGTGAAATCAGGTTTTGTGTTTGGGGGTTTTTGTTGTTGTTTGGTGTTGGGTTTTTTTAGTGAAATCAAAATAATCTCATTAAATACTTTGCATGAAGGAAATTCCTAAATACTGATTCACATGACCAAGCAGATATAATTAGTAGGTTTTTTGTGAAATAAATGGTCTCACCCAGTACAAAATTAGCCCTGGTTTTCTTCTTGACAGAAATTGGTTCCAGTTAGGATTTTCTGTAGCAATTAGCAGTCTACAGTGGTTGTAGCTGGGGGGGGGGTGCGGTGTGAAGGAAGTGGAAGTGGGTTCTAAGCAAACAAATGTAACTTAGTGCCATAAGCTAAATCCCAAAAGTGGAGTCCACCTTCTTGTGAAAAAGGAGTTATTAATGCATTTTATTCACTGATCCTCCCATGACACCTGTCTTTAGCACTGACCATTCACATTTTGAAGTACAGTGTTTTCAGCCTGTTTCGCAAGTGTAATACTGGGACCCTGTGTTTTCACAGCGTAGTATCTGGGGGAAAAAAAATATATAGAAACTGTAGCCATGTGGTACAAAACTTTGAGCTGAGGAAAGAGCCACCCTTGCCCAGAATGGTTTTACCTCCTTTTCCATCTACAATATTCTGTCTCCATCTTTAGTCCCACCCTAGGACACCTCTCACTGTGAACACCGACATGGTTTCGTGGTGGACTTGGCTTTATTAGGTTAGACTCGATCATCTTAAAGGTCTTTTCCAACCCAAATGATTCTATGATTTCTATGATTCTATGTTTTGTACACAGAGTACACATACCTTATGTTTTCAAGTGCCAGATTTGCGAATCAGGAGGTGAAAAAATCTGTGCAGTTCTGCCTTGCTGTAACATCTTTTCCTTTTCCACAGTTTCAGCAATGATTATACCTGTCCATATTCAATGGCAAAACTCCCATTCCCTTCACTTGGTGAAGGTCAGTAACACTCCTTTATTCCTTAGGGGACTTACAAGGAAAGAATCCTGCTGGACCGGTCTCAGTCTTACAAAGTCTCTGCAAACCAGAAACTCCCTAACAAGGGAGCACAACTGCAAAGCTGTACCATTTCCACATCGTTACTTAGACAGCCAGTGACAGGCTTGCAGTGACTGCTATTGATGAAAAGAGCAAAAGACTTTCCTTTGCAGGTGAGGGAAATGAAGTGTAATTGAAAATTTTGTCATGTAGGTTTCTGTTGACATTTGGAAAGGAATATAGATTCTGTGCGTCTTCTGGGCATCTCTCTGCAAGCAAAAGCTGTCAAATGGCTCTCTGAGATTTGCCACTGAGAGCTATTTGGGGAGCCATGGAGCTCTGGGGGCCCTGGGATTTAGCTCAGGACCAGCAACCCCACCAGCTCTATGAGATCGTAGAATCATGGAACCATTTAGGTTGGAAACGACCTTTAAGATCATTGAGTCCAACCGTTAACCTAACACTGCCACGTCCAATACTAAACTGTACCCCTAAGTGCCACATCTACACATCTTTTAAATACCTCCAGGGAAGGTGACTCAGCCACTGCCCTGGGCAGCCTGTTCCAGTGCTTGACAACCCTTTTGGTGAGGAAATTTTTCCTAATATCCAATCTAAACCTCCCCTGGCGCAACTTGAGGCCGTTTCCTTCATCCTGTCACTTGTTACTTGGGAAAAGAGACGGACACCCACCTCACCACAACCTCCTTTCAGGTAGTTGTAGAGAGATGTTGCGCCTAGGCAAACAATTAGCAAATAACTATTGTTCCGAGCAGCGTGATAACGCAGCTGTTTTGTTTCTGGGCCTGCTCAGCTCCATCAAGCACTGAGCTCTGTGGATCAGCTCCAGAGGCAATGACAAGCCCGGAGGATGCTTTATCACCATCCCCACTGCTCATTGTGGCTGTGCTGTTTAGCTACGAGCCTGGGCATGGGGGAAACGGAGTGAATTGGTTTGGCATTCAGGCAGGAATGGTGAATTTGTGGGGTTTATTGCTGGGTGTAAAAAAGGAGCTGTGCTAATACCAAGCCCCCGGAGGGAGGGAGGGTGAGCCAGCCCTTGCAGAGCGATGCAGCAGATGCTCGGTGCCATCTAGTGGGAAGAAGCACAGTGAGCAACAGGGAACCGAGGAGAGCTTTGCAAAAAGTGCCTAATCTCAGGCTATTTCATGGACTTTTGCACCTGACAATTTATATTCTTCTGCAGGGAACAGAGCCATGTTCCTGGATGCATAAATGCATCCTCATAACACGCACGTCAGCTCAGGAAAGTTTAGCGCTGTGGCAGAGCTGTTTTTCTCACACAGAGCGTCCACTGCCTCTTATCTTGCAGCTCCAGCTCTAATGTATATGGTTCTGCAACGGTGGGCACTGGTGAGCAGCAAGGTTTTCTACCTGTTATGCCTTTCCTGTTTTCTGGGAACAAAGACTAAAAAAGAAAGAATAAAAGAGAATGAAATTGTTCTCATGGCTAAAAGTAGTTGCAATGGCCTTCATAGCCTGAAACTTCCGGGAGACAATAAAGTTACTTGGTGTCTGACTAATAATTAACAAATCAAGGCCTCTTCTTGCTCTAAGTCTCTCTCTAATGAGCCCAGGCACTGTAGTTGACTCACATATAAAACACCAAGGAGTCAGAGGCTCTTATCATTGTACCGTTTTAAAATGACGACAGATTAAAGCTGGAGGAAACCAGGAACACTGGTTGTTAAAGATCTGTGGAAGACTCAACACATCTACTTAGTATTTGGCTGGCCATCACATGATGCTGAAGTTAGGTACGGCCCTTCCTGATTAGTTGCTGAAATTACAGAAGGTCACAGGTTTACTTAAGCAAAAGCAAAGAGGCAGAATTAACATGCCTTCTTTCTAAAACTAAAGTGATTTTTTTACCATCTTTATCTTAACTTCACCTGGAAGAAACAGAACAAGTGTCATCTCCAGAAATGTCACCTGAGAGAAAAAATACGACAAAATACCTCTTAAAACATTACTCTTGCACCATGTTTTATGAATTTTATATCTTACTTTCCAGGTGTCTCATTATAATATTGTTCAGTAAGTTTTAGCATGACTTTTTTTCACCAAACTTACATCAGCCATGCTTATGTAGGATTACAACTTCACTTTGTATTTCCTTAATAGCTAAAAATAACTCTAAGAACAACCTAAAATAATTGCACTTTGTAAAATATTTTGCCATTCTTTTCGTTCTGAAATCAATAATAGGGTTACTATAAATTTTCCAGTAGGAGAAAAGTTTATCCACAATTCATTTCTATTCATCTAGTTTGTTCCCAATAGCATGACTGATTTAAAAGGAATAGTCCTGCTTCCTGCCATCGCACCCCTCTTACTGCCTGCCTGCCTCTGCTGAGACCCCATTTCTGAGCCAATTCAGCTCAGTCTAGCAGAAAACTATTTCAGCAAAAAGTACCAGCTAGACTGTTAATTAGGGGAAACTTGTAAGTTTGACCAAGATGCTCAAAAAACACATAGAAGTGCTCTTTTTTTTTTCCCATTAGCATTTCAAAAAAGCTGAACGACCTTAACAGGCTTGACATAAAACTTCTGACACTTGCTGAGCTTCTGCAAGTAACCTACAGGATGTCTTTTCTGTACCTTAGAAATCTAAAGGGTTTGCTCATTCCTCAGAAGGGATTGCTCTCAAAAAAACCACCTGTAGGACAAGAAACTGGAAGTCAGCCAAAGGCAATTAAAAAAATACAGTCAGCTGCCAAAGCGAATGGAAATATGCTAGGGCTCAGAGTCCAGTGAGGTATTTACAGACAGTAGTTTTTCTTATTTAAAAAAAAAGTTGCTCCAGTTGTCTGTGGTCAAACAGCTTAAATGCCCAAATGTGGGTGTCGTTTCTCAAGCTGTGACCCAGTCTGACTGAGGTGCCTACGCCTGAGCTGGCTGCCCGGTCTATGTCTGACAGTTCCTACTGACTGACATAAACCTTTCTTTGTTCAGCAGCCTCTGCTCTGGGAATTTTATTGCTGTACATCTCACTTTTGTGTTCAGGGACTTAATTAAGGGGTCTAGGTCTATCTTAGCAAGAGTGATGAGGAGCGAGTGCATGAATCTTCCCCAGAATAGCAGCGGGAGCCCCAGGGTAGGAAGAGATCTGGGTTCCAGTTTTTCTGTCTGTCATCTTGTATTTTCTTTGAGGACAGTTTAATCAATAAGTAAATACATAACCGAGGGACTCCTTTTGTTGATAAGTCAGCGAAATTCAGGGTCGTACTTCCTCTTGCTCACTCTCTGACCATAAGGCATTTGTTCCACTTGAATAGGAGATGTTGGAGAGCTTCACCAACCTGTAGGTTAGTGGGTAAGACATAATCTCAGGAAGTGAAATCTTTATCTGAGTACAGATTTCAATCCTTGTTTCCAACCAAATTCACTTAAAAGCTGCGAAAATATAGCTGCCTTTTGTTATACCTCTCAGCCATTCTGTATTAGGCATATTCTGACAAGGACTATAGGCCAGGGCATGTGATGATGCCACCTTTGTGAATCTTTTCCATTTATTTACAGATGTTACAGAGAGTAACATTGGTAAATGGTTGTTTGGTATAGGCAGCTTTTTTAGAAGCTTTTGAGTGGTTTATGCTGCAGATAGATCTTAAGGACCTTCAGAAAGTTATTTTAACTGCGTAAAGGTTTTAAAAATGTTATTCCGAATTGTATAAGGAGTCTCTGCTGAGTCTTGCCTGTCAGCAGATTTTTTTTGTCTGATTTTCAAAATAGTTTTCAACAGTTTGGATGTTGAGTGCTCCTGAACACCACTCCACAGACATCAGGATAAATTCCTGTATACTTGCTGTGGCCTTTGAAGTTCAGCTGCAACTGAAGGGACTGAATGAATGCCTCATCCAAGCTGGTTGCGCAATTTTCAGTGTAATAATGCCGTGTGTGGGAATTATAGTTATTCATCACGGTCCTGGATACTTTCTAATAAAGCATTATAGTGCCTCTCTTCACAAATCTGTAGCTATCTAGGATCCTATTAACGCCTTCAGGATGGAAGATCTGACTAGTCTATGCAATGAATTGAAGTGCAAAGAGAAATATTTACTCCTGTTCACGTTGTTGAAGACAATGGCAAGGACTACTGCTAAGGTAGGTGCTTTCATCTCTGAACTTATAAATAAAGGAAGGTGCACATGAAAGGAGAGGACAGCCAATGTGGCAAAAGACACTGCAAAATATGCTGTGATTAAAAAAGGAAGGAAAAATCCCTCCGTGCATGTGTCAGCTCTGTCTGCAGGTGGCTGCATGCCTCATCCAAGTCTGCAGGTGTTTCCCTCAGAACTCTGACACTCACAGTCTTTCCTAAGGACCTCTGCCTTAATCAGAGCAGGAGGGAAACTCTAAGATGAATATCGCCACTTATTGAATGCTGCAAGAGAAGAAAACGAAAGCCAATTCATTTAAAAGAGAGATACAGAATAGAGCACACATGAAATCCACCAGGCACTTTTTGTTTTTGTCCAAAACATTATTACCAAAAAATAAAAACATAGAAATGCATATTTTAGTTGATCAAAATGTTTAGGAAATAAACATCTGTTGTGCTGAATTTTTTCAAGCAAAAAAAAATTTTTTATTATTTTAAAAAGAACCCTAATTTTGCTTTGGCATGCGTATTTAAGTAAAATATTCTAATTACCAGTTCAAATTATGTTGCCTTAGAAATTACATTTCTATTTTTAATTCATTTCCATAAAGTTTGAAAATGGAATAAGAAACACTGACCCTAGATGAAATTAAACATTTTATTCAGACTAAAACATTAAAAAAAAAAAAAAAAATCAGGTCACATAGGAATTTAAAACTTTATAACCCCCAAAAAATGAATTATTAAAAATTCCACTCCTACCTTAGCGTCCTCTCTGATTAAGTAACTCGCTGTGCCTCTTTCAGAAAAAAGGGAAATCACAATTCATCTTCAAAATTAACTACGAGATGCATAATAAATGCCATATGCTTAAGTTTAGAGACCACATGTATACAGCACCTGACTTCTCAGGTAATTTAGGCCATACACTTTCTCCTAGTGATTCCCACAATCAAGAAAATAATTTTCCCACCCATAGGCATGTTGCACTGTGCTCGTTAGCATTACGGCTCATGGCACTCAGACATCCTTATTCACATACCAGGGGAGCCAGTGAACCTCTAGATCACAGTAAACCTTTGCTTACAGCAGACTAAGATGGTGGGTTGAATATTGTGAAAAAGAAAGTATAAACCTCTGCTAACTCCTGCTCCAAAAAGTCAAGTTAAAAGGCTTGCTTATGGCTTCTAAGAATGTACTGCTTGGGAAAAGACAGATGAGAGTTTGATTCCAGTGGTGGTAGATAGGGCCTTTCCTATGTCCAAGATGTACACTGCAATGAAAAACCTTAAAGTTGTTAACAGATAGCTAGCAAGCTGAAGAGGATACATTTCTAACATGTTGTACACTGTTACGTATGGATCTCAGTGGAATATAGAATAATACTTTCAGGGTGATCATGGAGGACAAGCTCTCAACAAGTGTCTTTGAAAGACAGAGAAGGAAAAAATCCCCACCTATAGAAATCTCATTTTAATTTTTTTTTTTCTTTTTCATCACTGGATAGTAATGTTTACAAGATAAGAGAAGAACGAGCTCCAAGAGTGCTACTAAGTTGTTTTCTTCTAAAGCATCAGAGATTCTGAGAGAATCCATTGGCTCTAATTAATTAAAGCTTTCCATAGCTTCACAATATAATACGCCAGACAAGTGTTGCTCAACCTATCCATAAAACCATTGAAGCTTCACATCCAGACTTTCAGACTGTGTGCAGTTTCAGTTCCCATTTTAATAAGAACGTAGAGGAAAAACATCAGTGAGGGTTTGGCAAACATCTGGTTCTGGCCTGCCACCCACACAACTTCCCAGGCACAGAACATCTTTTCATCCTGCAAGTTCAAAAAAAAAAAAAAATTCAGGCATTTGTTAGGAACATTCAATCCTGCTCTAGCTGTGCCATATTTATCAGGGCTTCTGATACAGTGAGTTTTCATAAAAATAAATTCATCCCATATGCTTCCAAAATCTCCATAATAGCACAAAGTATAGACAGCTTCTGCAGCAGCTGCTGCCTTCAATTATGTTTCTACCTTTGGGGACTGAAGTCAGAGGAGGACTTCTCTTTCACTTCTGCAAACTCCAGAACTTTAAACTTTCAGAAAATAGCCAATGCTAGATGTGTGGCTGTCGTTTCCTTACGGTGGTCTAAGCTACAGGCTGAATGGAGAAAGGCTCTGTGTGGCACAGGAGAGTGGTACCGACATGAGCAAAAATGAGTCTTGAACAGTCTGTTTAACTTTGCAGCTTCGACATCATTTTCCACACAGATTCCACACCGTCTTCATCACCGGTAAAAAGTGAACTCTGACTTTCCAGAGCTTCAATACATTGTGTCTACTGGAGGTGCAGGTGAAATTCTCCAAGGAGGCCCCAAGAGAGAGACCAGTGTGCTGGGTGGAAACTCTTTGTGGTCCATTGGCTATGACTAGTTAAGAATAGCCAGGTTTGGCAGACTTTCTTCTCTTTTCTTGAGAACTCAATATATTTCTTTACTCACATATTTTATGAACTGCTTGAACCTTCTGCCAAGAGCAAGGACTAACAGAGACTTGCAATCCTCTCTTCTCCCCACTCCCCTTCCTTCTTCTCTGTAGCAGGAGGGAATCAGCTTTACAGAGCCTATCTGAATCTGAGGAGTGACATGAAGTGGGGTGTGGGCTTGACCCCAGGAAAGTAATGGTTACGTGGGGTAAAGCGGTGGGAATGAAAAGGCTACTCCCATTTGAAATGAAAGTGCCTGGTAATTCCCACATTTAGTGTGTGCGTGCCTTTTTCTGCTTTCATAGCTGAAGAGTGATCTTAGCTCTTTAACACACTTAAAATAATTTTTAACAGATCACCAATGAAATTCCTTAGGAGCTGAGAAAAAGTAATTTACACAAATAAATAAGTGTAGTTTAATAAGATATGGAAGGACATTTTCACTACTGTGAATCCTTTATGTGACTGTGTTTCAAACAGTTAATTGAAATAACAGTGGTGTTCAAATAAGAACAATAAGTTTTAACCCAGAACACAATTTCATTTTTTGTTCTTTT
>WAAD01018833.1:28617-56694 GCA_013389945.1 Fregata magnificens
TTTGTTTTGTTTTTTTTTTTCTTCAGTGAGAAAAGAAGAAAGGAAAATGCAGAAAGCATGAAAAAGAGGAGTGGAGAAAAAGAACTTCTTTAGCAGGAAATAACATTCTAAGAAGTACATACTTATATAAAAATAAATACTATGTAAAAATACTAAATAAAAGCAATACTTGTATAAAAGCAATGTTTGTATTTTTTAGTATGTTAATTTTGCTGTTTTGTGGCATGTGTGTATGTGTAGACACACACCGTTAGTGAGGAGTGGGAAAATTATGACCTTTGCTGGAAAGTGTCCTTGTCATGACGAAGAGAGCTCTCACAAGCAGAGCCCAGCTTAGGAGCTCCTGGTGGGGAAAGATGGTGAAGGGAGAGAAAGCACAATGGACTGTTCTGCAGAAAGCAGTAGAGAAAGAGCAAATGATGCTGCGAGCCTCAAGTGGGGACCTGCACAAGGACGTAGGTGAGCTCACTATCCTCTGAGTTAAGTTGCTGAAGGGGAAACTGAAATGCGTTTGTCTGTGATAAGAGCTGTGATGCATCAGTAACGTCAAAGGATAAATAAGTTGAGAAGATCACATGTCCTGGCTCTGTTTTTCCTGAGGGTTTGTCACAACAGATAAGGAAGGAGGTTAGGATCTTCAGGGGAATTCATAGTACAGGGAAAAATGTGAGAAACAGAAATGTGGCATATTTCTAAGTGTTCAGGGAATAAGTTATCCTAGGCCTTAGTTAAGAAATTGGTGCAGGTGAAAGAATCAAATCAACATTCAGATCAGGGATAAATAAAAGTTGTTTTTCCATTCTCACAGCCTCAGAGAAAGTGGGAAGGACTGCTGCGATCCACAAGACAGAGGCTGACCTTGAGGCTAGAATTTGCATCCATCACTATGAAGGAACTGTCCTAATCTTCATTCTGCTAAAATGTTGAAGTGATGTTGGGTTAAGAAGGCCACCTTATCAAAATGGTAATAACTCTTACCCTGGCAGAAGGTACGCTAAGAAAAGACTACCTGCAAGCTGCTGTTGTGTTGAGAGGGAAAAAAAAAAGAAAAAAAAAAAGAGAACGAGTTCGTGGGTGCAAAGAGTGGCTTTGATTTAGAGATTGGGCAAAGGGTTGAGCTAGGGTTTGGGAATTTTTTTGCCTAAACCAGAATCATGTATTCACTCTTTCCATTTATGGTACACCAGTAGCACCAGTCTCTCTTTATAATTCATGGTCTCTCATTTTTCCTTATATAATGTCTTCAATAGTAAGATGCAGAGAGGTCAGCCTGAACTTTTTATCCCTCTTATCTTTTGATTACCTACATTCCCCTGCCTTCTTTAAACCATTGCTCAGATATGATAAATAACAGCTCTCCATACCTATAAACTTTTGACTCTAAGGAGGTTCCATCTGGGTCTGTTTAGCAACATTGCTTCTCTGGTTGTAAGGTCTGCTAATAATTTGGACCAGGAATGTAAGCAGATAGACAAGGGAGGTTATATTTTGTCTGTAAAGCTTACATACGTAGGGTAAAACACTGAGAACATAGAACTTTGGGGAATAAAAAGACTCTGAGATAAAAAACAAATGTTTTGGAGCTGTTGTTTCCTATGTGCTAGCTAGCAGCTGTATTCACTAACTGTGGATTCGAAAGATGGATTAAGGTTTGGACCACTTTGCCACTGGGCATTTACAGACCATTTAATCTGAAGTGTCCAAGAGTTCCAGTTGAAGAGATTGAAAACTTTGGAAATAACAGTGTTATCACAGTCCACACAGCTTCAGTCTTCTCCCACTGTGTTTTATCCTGGGATTGAACCCTGGCCTCCTGAAATCTTCTCAAAGGTCAAAATACAGCAATCATTCTGTGGCGAGTCCTCTGAGGTTATGAATATTGGCGATGCCAGTTATTTTCAGCTGTATTCATTCATATAGTGTCAATATAATACCCAAACCATCCATCTGCCGAAAAGTCAGTTTTGTCAAGATCAAAAGTTATCTTTGCAACAAAATTCCTCAGAGCATTCTTATGGAGGAAAAAGATTGAGATTTAAGTCACTGTTTCCAATCAGAGGGAACCAAACCAGTTCAGGTAAGCATGAGATTTTTCTGTTCTCTTTGGTGAAGAGCAAAAGCAAATTCTGTAAGCTTGAATCTCATCATTTCACAGAACAGAACTTTCCTTTCTTCTGGCAGACCTACTAATAGTTTTCTGTCACATTGGACAGCTGGCAGTCATCAGTGGCAATTAAATCACAATTGGAGCAGGTGCAATCTCAGAATCCTACAAAATTTATTTTTTTTTTTAAGATGCTCCATAATCTCAGGAAAACAAAAAATAGAAGCAACAGCTCTCAGCTTTTAATATATTCTTTCTGCAAAAGAGTAAAATAATTAGCAACACCAGACAACAACCAATCACCTCTAGAAAATAATCACATAATAATTCACTAAGGAAAATAATTTGAAATGTGATCCAGAGATCACTGTGCTCTGATCTTTCCAAGACAATTTGGAAATACACCAAAGCTTTTCTGTTTGTTTGTTTTCTAAATCACGGTCTATTTGCAAGTCTGATGACACAAAATGTTGTGTGCTATGTTTCAGAATGATCATATTTTATGTTTCTTAAGTTTGACAGCAAATAATTTTGATTTTTTTCATAGGAAACGCAAAATGTCTTAGGACTTGATGAAATTTGAAGAAAAGTTCATGGCACTAGTCAAAGGCATATATTCAGCTCCAAGGCTATCTTCTTCCTTGTGTTCAAAGGAAAATAGCTTTAAAAGCAGAATGGGATATTGTTCTTCCACAGTATCAGAGTCCATAGATTGGGATAGACATCTAACTGCATGCAGCCGTTAGCTCCCCTGTAAAAAAGTCTTCCTGGCTTGTTCCACCTAGCCATGACAAGAAGGTTGCTATCTTTGAGCAGCAAATATCAAGTAGATCTTGAAGTGTTTGAAACTCAGTATGGCAGAGCAGGGATTCAAAACGACCATGATTATTAAAACCATTAATAAGTAGTGTGTCTTTCTCTCTGTTGGTGATCCTGTTAAAGTTACCTTACTTGTTTTTCTTATTGCCTCCTTTTCTCCCACTTAAATTATGATCTCTGTAATGCACGGATATCCTTACTATCCATTTACATAGGGCCAGTTTCCGTGAGGAATCGAGCACTACGAAAAACTACATAAATACTTAAAGTATCAGGCAAGGAAGATATTTGCAAAGAAGAGGAGGCAAGAGAGCTTTAGCAATATTGAGAATGAGAAGCAAATACCTAGCCGTGAAATACTGCGGACAAGGAAACAACAGTATTTTGAGAATGATTTTCTTATATCTACAAGAGCGAAGGACCAAAACCCGACCATGTGTCACGTAGAAGTGTTTAAGGCTGAAGAAGAAATAAATGAGATCATAGGAAGTAAAGGACCCTGCTAAACCAAAACTTACCTGTACCTGGAGCCCCGTGATAGGTGAAGAGAACCTTTGACATTTGCCCAAGGCCCCACGAGTCTTGTGTGCGCTGGGTGACATCCCTTGGTGTTGTCAGTGGTTACTGAGGATGAAGATAAGTTAGGAGAAGATTGAAGAAGGTCAGTGTGTAACATGTATTGTATTTAGGCTGAAATCAAACAGGAGAGTTGATGTCCTAGATGTAAACAGACTCAGAATGGGAAAAATAGATTTTTTGGGAAAGTTATTGTCATAAAGATCACAAAAATCCTGGTAGGATATAATATTACCTACAGGAAGATGCAAAAGTAAAATAGAAGAGATATTTCCAAACAGAGTTAGGGGAGATTTATGGAGAATGCGAGGAGGAATATCAAGTGAAAAAAATATTTTAGAGACTAAACAGGCAAGGAAGGTGTCACAATAAGGCAAGGGATGGCAAAACTCAGAGACAATATAACTGCCAACATCAAAAGCAGCACTGAAACAGATAAAGGTGGAATGAAGAGTCTGAGGTCTGACCTGGGCTCCTGGAGAGCATGCAAGTATCATCTCTGTAAGTATAAATAGCATCACAGTGAAAAAGTCTGGAGTTTCGTTCAAGCCTCAAACACTACTGTTGCTCTGCAGTATATAACAACTGTGCATGACAAGATGTCTTCCTAAAGACAAACTGATACTCAACCAAGCTCAGAAGTTTCTGATGCCAACAGCTGGATTATCAATTAATATTTAGTTTGCTTCATCAGACCATGTTAATCATTATTAGCTGTTTAATGTGAAGTAAAATTTATTTTTTGATTGACTGGCACCAAAATATGAAAAATATACAGTATACTTTGATATAGTAATACCCAGAAACTTATACATAGGGTATGTTTGTTTCAAGAAATGAAAGCTTCTTGTCTAAAACTGAGCCAGCAGAGAGGAATGTTGTATAACAGCTTCACAACAGCTTACAGCAGGATTGCTGTACAGCTGTGGTGGTTTTAAGAAATAAGGGGTGCAAGGCTTTTGGAATGGGATAACAGCTTTTTATTAGACCAGCGGATGTACTTAGGGGAAAAAAAGGGCAACTTTTAATTGTGCAGGACCTTCTTTGTGCATGGGGAATCTGTATGATAGTTTGTGTGTTTTGTTTTAATAGATAAATAAAAAATTTTAAAAGGTTTAAGAGTTTACCGTAAAGACATTTAACAGGTTATAAGAAAAATCTAAAACATGCCAGGTGTTCAGGATTTCTACTCTTTGTCTATTTTCTCAGGAAAGCCAAACCAAATATTTGTATTATGAGATTTGTTTTTCCAAGTGTAATCTACACTTTTGCCAACAGATGGAAGTAGATTCAAGGAAATAGTGGACTGCTGGTGTTAGCATAGTTTTCACGGCACTAAGATATACTTCACAGAACTGCAAAAAGATGATAAAATAGTATCTTCAGGATGTGAGGGAGACATTTCCTTACCAAACTCTTAACAGCCTGTGTGTATATAATTCACAGTATGTGACTTTTTTTTTTTAATGTTATTATCATTTTAAAATGTGTTATTGTTTTGTGTGTCTAAGGACCCTACTGATTTTTGGGCCACATAATAAAAAGCAGACCTTGTTCCTAAAAGCAGTCAAATCCAAACAAGCAAGACAAGGGAAAAGGAGGAAAAGGAAGAGCATTTCAGCCTTTTGATAAGCGTGGGGAAGATAGGTCTCAGACAGAGGAAATGTGCAAAACAATACTTCATACGTATCTTCAACATAGCCAGTTTTTTGACCTAAGCTTCCTGAATTGTGTCCCATAAGCCATGACGTCACCCATTCCCCAATCATCATATAGACCAGTTTTAAGGAGGAAGAAAGCCCAGAAGTCTACATCTCCAAATGAAAAGATCATTCATAGGCACATCAAGGTCATCCAGTCTGACTTCCTCTAACAATCACCAGAAAGGAAGTGACCTTGAGATAAAAGCTTTTAACGATAGCAAAATAAACCATTTATCTTATTTTCAGGTCAATACACTTGCTGGTACATATCTTTGACTGTAACGGTTACTGTCTAGTCCAAATCAAAGTTTGGGGAAATACATGTTTATAAATAGTTTCTATTATGAGAAGACTGGTCATAAGCTCTGATGCATCTTTAAAGATAAATACATGTTTTGGCTAGATGCAGAGCAGAACGCCGTAGCCTTCAATGTACTCACACTGGAGAGCACATCAGCTGCCCTATTTTTTAACTCTTGGGTCAATGTCTAGTCCCATTTCCGACACAGCTATCCTAAAATTTGAAACACTCTCCTACGGTGCCTTTATTTCTCCATTGACTACAGAGACAGAGCAGTCAGATGCACACCTAATTTAGGCATCTCAGATAACTGGTAGGACAGGCTTGGGCCACAGGGATGTAGTCTTGGCTAGTGACCTGATAAAGAATATATCAGACTGTATCTTAGGAATGATTTGAAGTATTTTCTTTTCAGAAGCTGGAAAGCTTGAAGGTCACTTATGTAGTTAATATTGTCTAAAACCCGGGATTTCTAAACGTGAACAAAAAGTAGAAATTTCAGGCCTCTGTGACCTGATACACTCTTAAGTATTAAATTGATGTACTTAAATTCCTACCAAAATTATTGACAAATCCAACATATTCCCTCAAAATGTTTTGATTTAATTGAATCAACAATTTCTGGTGAAAATATTCCCCTGCCAGAAATTGTTCAAGTACCTGTTATATCTACATGAAAGGATTTATGCCAGTGTCAAATTACAGTAATGCTTCAGAAATATATACCAACGTTGATCAGTTTCCAATGATAATGAAATAAGTCACCTAACTGACACATCATGAAGCTGTGTAGTAGGTCAGTTGCCTCTTTAAGGAAGAGGCCAGCACATCAGTATTATCTCCTTCACTCCTTCAGGAAAGCACTTGTGAGGCTAATGGCCACAAGCAGTGAGCAGAATTTCAGCTTTGCTTCCTTGCATGAGGTGATATTGATTGAACAAAAGGTAAAATGGAGGAAAGTGGATGAACATGTCTAAAGGTAAGGTCACCATCATGGACCACTGCCCTTTGTTACTTTTGTCTTCGAGCAGGAATACCAGTGATTTGTGCTTCCATCTCAGTATGGATACTCTGACTCGTAACTTTTGTTCCCAGAATAAAGCTCTGGAATCATTAATATGAAAATCAATTTGTATTAACAACTACTGAAATCATATTCCTATTTTATTAGCATGTAATTTTATGAATATGTCAGAAAAAAACCCTTCTTCTAGTTAATGATTTCTGTTCTGTGTGCCCTTGATATAAAACTTCCAAATCTCATTAGCAGAACCAGCCATTAAAATACACAATGTTAATAAAGCACAATGGAAAACTGCTGATATGGTTGATTTGGGGTACAAATGTGGTAACTTTTATAATCACAGGGGAAAAATGAATACTGATCATGTATACTATTACCTTGACTAATATGGAAAATACGTTGGCAGATTAAATAGTGTAGGAATACACTTTTTGTTCTGTGAGTTGAGGCAATCCAACAGCTTGGTGGATCCCACTTAGGCACTGAGATCGATTAGACTTTTGCACAAATCCACAGCTCAGATGTGGCCTTTGGATTCACAGAGATGAACCTGTCAATCCTTTAAGTACGTTTTGTTTTTTCCAAGTATTTTATGTAGGATCTTAGGTATAAGATACTTTGTTCCACAGCCTGATTTATAATCCAAGATTTAACTGGTGATCAGGGGGATTTAACCTCTTTTCAAAAGCTGCAGGCCATGAGCAAAGCTAGTCAATCTGTTTATACAAACACATATTAGGCATACGCATAGCTCTTTGAGTTGCTTCCCATACTATTCCCTGGGTACTGGGAAAAGAAACAGCTTTGGTAAGATTACTGAGAGAGGACATAAATAGAAACTGGGGTGGAAATTAGCTCACATAGTTAAGACAACTAAAAGTAGATCTTGACACTTAGATGTGTACATGTGAGTTTGATACCAAAGATCATGCTCTAGTCAATGCAGACAGCCCATACAGTCCTTAGAGTCTCAAGAGCTATTTAGCTGACCAGATACATTTGTCTGCCCTCAGGTGGGTTGGGTGGCTCTCAGAGCACCGAGAGTATTGACCCAGTTTCTGTTGACTGTGACGGGGGTCTAGACACTGACATTCCGGTGTGCAAGTTGGCAGCTGAAGTCCACCATTGGTGCCCAGGCTCTCAGCCAGATTGTCCCTGGCACTTTGTTAGCACAAAGCACTCAGTTATCAGTTTTCTCCCAGCTAGAATCATAGAATCATTTAGGTTGGAAAAGACCCTTAAGATCATTGAATCCAACCATGAAACAAACAGGCAGAGCCCATCATGGAGACAAAGATGGCTGAAATAAGAAAGAACACCAGACTCTTCCAGGTCTGAAAATAGATTTGGTTGAAGACAATCCTGGTCCCCTATCTGCTTATATTTTGCCAAAGACATACTTGTCTTTTTGAATAATCAGTGCAAGAGAAGTTTTCTATGGCACTTTGTCAGCTGTAAAAAAATAGGAAGCCGTTCCACGTAAGTGATGACTCGTTGCAACACGTATGATGTTGATGGCTATTTGGAAATAACAATTGTCATTGCTATACAACAGTTTACACTAAGCCTTCTGCAAACTTCAGTACAGAGTTGATAAGCCAGCTGAGTGATGAGCCCATTTCCCTTTGAGATATTGCTGAACCAAGGCTAATAAATAGAGCCCAAAGAGAATCTTACATCTGATCCTTTTTTATTCCAGGGAGGCTATATCTTATAATGTTGTGTGTGGCAGTATTTCAGTTGTAATTAAACAGGAATTGATGTATTATTTCCTTCAGTGAAGTACAGAACCACTTCTTACTAGGACTGCTAATTAGGCAATAAGGAAGGTATCATGAAAAAATAATGACCACTTCACTAGTCCCTAGAGTTTCCTGGGGTGGGGAGGGGCGGGGGGAGGAGGTTGAAAACACAGTTAAGATGTTTCACTCATTCCATATGGGCATTCTGAAACCAGGGTAAGAGAAATGCTGTTTGGGTGTAATGGCCCACCTTTTCACAGGTATGCCATATCACTCACATGGATTTCACTTGAAGTAGAGGCTTCTGGATTTCAAAACGACTTTAGAAATCTACCTGATAAGGTTTGCTTTTAAATCTGGCAAAGTGACTAAAAGGAAGGTGCTGTGGTGTCTAGGCAAAACCTGTGAAAAATCTTTTTTATGCTGATTAAACTGCTATTACCTTCATAATCCTTACAGAAGGTTCATGCCGTGTAGCAGAGTCTTGGCTCAGAATACGAACACACCCCATCAGCTCTTCTGTCCTGCACCATACTTTGAACAGGCTTTTTCTGATTAATGGATTAAGAAAGTGTTGACAGGTCAAATGACTGCACACTTGCCCTGCTGACTCTGCTGGGGTGGGATTATCCCTGGCGGAGCGGCACAAAGAACAGCTGGAGGCAGTGACATTTTAAACTGGCACCACAAAATTTTCTGAGGTTACCTGTCAGGGCCCTATGTTTCAGCACATCTTCATTAGGACATGCTTGTGGATCTCCATCAGTTTTGGGAGCAAGCTCTGGAACCAGAAGCCTGATTGTGGCAGCTGTGCACACCAAGGTTACTAAACCTACCGAGGTGGAAACAGTCTCAACTAAGAAATTGGGGTGTGGGCTATGTGTTTTGAAACCTTGGTCTACACAGCTGCTGCAAACTCCCTTGCTTGGCCAGAGATTTCCCAGGTCACTGTAAAATACTTCATGCACCCACCCAGCAAAGGGAAGCGCCAGTGGAACAAAGCATGGCAGCTATTTTAACATCGCAGCTGTACTGATAGGGAGTGAAAGAGGGGCAGGAAGCGAATGACAGAGTAATTTTCTCCCCTGGAAAAATCTGGCGCAATTCAGCTTTGCAAATACACCTCCTTACCCTACCCACTCCTGCAAAAAACCACCTAGAGAATAAATGTTTTCCTGAGAAAAAGGACAGATCTTCCATGGTGACAAGTAGCTGAGACCCTAGTTTTGTGCTCCAGCTGCAAAAACATTTCTAACTATTATTAAATGCTTTTCTTTTTCTTCTTATTCTGCCTGCTTGCTTTCAGTTTTCCTTCCTCTATGCCCTTGTATTCCCTTGAGGTTCCCGCATGCTATGAATCACTGTCCCCCATGAAATGAATGTTTTATTACCTTACTCCTTAGTCTTTTCTTTTGACAACATTTTCTTTTTTTTTCCTTTTTTTTTTCCCTTGTTCTCTTTTGTTTGTTTCTATAAATGAATCTATACTAACTGGGTTCCTTCCAACAGAAGTCAACAACTGGTGCCACAAGCACTAAGAGCTATTAAAGCCTTTCAGCTATTGGGAACTTTCCCTTTCATGCTTTATGTTTTTAAATACACGATGATGAGGTCATTTATTATTTACAGTATGATTTGTTTTATTATCCTTCATTACTCCCAACAACAGTAGATGAAGGCTGCGATGCTGGGAAGCCCCAGCATCTTCCTGGAGTTCCTATCCTTTTACCATGCATTATAAATCAGAAACTGAATTACTAAAGGACCAATTTGTATTTTTCTGAACAAGTTACACACTGGCTACTCTGCTAATACTCCTAATGTTTTCTTTAAAGACCAAAATGCTGATAAGGCCATAAAAGCTTTTCAACAACTCTGCAGTGCACAAACTATGCAAAGAGTGACCTCCAGGTCTTAGATAAGCGCAGCGTGGCTCCTGCAGAGCCAGACAGAAGACGAAACCTTTTTTGGCTCATCTGCCTTCAAAAACCACAAGATTCCCATTTTAATAGTTATGTTTTATTTATAGAGCAGCTGCCTACAGGGCTAACCCTGGGCATACTGGACACTTGGTATGAGAACCTCTCAATCTTTTTTTCTTTCAGTTCAGCAGGCTTTCGATCTTCCTTTGCTTGCCCCCTCAATTTTTTTCCCTTAGGTCCCTGCCTCTCCGTCTCGTGTTTTCCAGTCCAGCATCTCCACAGCCCTTTTCCTAATTTTAGGAAGGAACTCCCTTTTCAAAATGGGCTGTGCTGACTTTTAATACAACAGTGGTTATTATAAATGTTAAAACAGAGGAGGATGGATCTCCTTTCTCAAAGCATCTGCCTTTGAAGGAACAAACTCAGGACTCCAGGTCCCCGCGCCTGAAGTGCTCTTTGGCACGCACTGTGTCTTTTGGGGAAATGTAATCTGTGGTATATACACAAGCCCTGGGTTCATCTCACTTCACTTTCTGCACCTAACTGAAGCATGTGGATGCCCTAGGCTTCTTCTCTTATCAGCAGTGAAAAAGAAATATCTGCACAGGACACTTTATTCAATCGTAAAGTCTGATTCACTTCCTGGAAATACCCCTTCAGTTTGTTAGCAGTAGAAACTGTCCAGAATGGCCAAATTTCCCCCTGAGATTTCTTCTGTAGGAAGGATGAATCTGTTTCCCAGGGATCATTTCTTAACACTCACAATTGACCGAAATACCTCTCTCTCAGCCAACTGGGGAGAACTTCACTTCCCATTGCACTGTCCAGGAAACAAATAACACTACAGCTTTTCTTTTGCATTAGGTAGCTAGCAGCAACAGAAACCAGCAAGAAAAAAAAAAAAAAATCTCCTGCTATACTTAGCTATTTTTGTTCCACGGTATTATTATTCATAAGACTTTCTTAAATGGGAAATTAATAAGAAAATAATACATTACACTCCTTCTGTCACAGAGACGTGTGAAGGGCTTGGTGGAACACCTCCAGCATTCGCCTGAAAACCTCACTATTTAGTGCACTTCATTTAGAACCAATTCTCTCAAGAAATTCTTGCTGCAATTAATTCAAGCCATCTAAATTTAAAGCATACTAATTAGGCAGCCATCAAAAGAGAAAATCTATCCTTCCAGGAAATTGGAGCCTTAAATATAACTTTCATAATTTAACTGCTTGGATTTTTGAAGAGAAGAAAGGTATTTTGAGGCAGAAGCTTCCTGAGCTATCTAGATATATGAGCTCAGACACTCACCTACAAACAGGATAAAGCTCTGTAGAGGTCTGGGTGAACAATGTGACTTCTGCTACATCTTTACCTTGTTGTTGCAGCTAAAAAGTTTAGGTAGTGTTGCAGAAGGTGCAGAACCAATAGAACGGACTGCCTTTCCGTGGACAGAGCCCATGAACTGTAAAGCATTGAGGTAGACTGGATGTCTCGAATTAAAAAAAAAAAAGAGTTAAAAGATACATGCAGTTTCTGTCAAGGACTCCCAGGAGCCATGATGGGCTCCCAAACTAGCTAACAGTTGTTTGCAGCACTTCATGTGTCCCATAAGCTCCAAAAAGTAAATTTCAGAAGACTGTGTGAGATCTCCTGGTTTTGTTCTTTGACCAAAAAAAGCTCATTGAACCCAATTTGATTGCAGGTTTCCTCAAAAAAAATCTAGTTGCTGTTCTGATTATTTATTTTTATCCGCTGATGGCCTAAAATAAAACCTGTGAGGATTTAAACTGGACCTAATGGGTTGCAGGCTTTCCCCTAGCCCATAACACTACCTGATGAGGCAAGCTGCCTCACACCTGCCTGGACGTCTTGCCCTATGAACACTTTTGAAACTGGAACTTTTCCAAACTGTTTGTCCAACAATTAAGTGGAAAGTCATCTCTTTTCTCCTCCTCTTTGAACCATTCATAGAAATGGACCTAGGAAAAGGAATTTACATGAGAATTTATTATTTTTGACCTGTTCTGACTCCAGCTCCCAACCACAGTCTTTTCTTTATAAACATCTGAAAAGCTCCAAGATGCCTTAACGACAGCTGCTGGGTAAGGCAAACTGGGTTCATTTAAAAACGTGAATTGGAGGATGATGTATTCCCCCGTTCCCCTCCCCCAATACCATAATCAGGTCACAATGAGATGAGTGAATATGGACAGCAGGACACAAGGAAAACAACATCCGAAGACACTTTCATTCAAATGAAGTTTGGAATTGAATTAGCTGGCAGATCAGATAACATACAGTTATAAAGATACAGTTGACCTTCACCCTAACAAGGGAATATCAAGTTGAATGAATGCTGTAATATGTGATTTATGACCTAATCTCCTCAAGTATTTTACTCTTCCCACCATCCCCACTAAAATCTACATCAATCCGTTCCAGTGTTAGTGAATCTAATATGCACTGTAATATGCATCAAGTTTGAGGGGGCAGGTATGAGATCTAATTACTCTACTTGCCTGATGGAGGATAACATTGGAGTTGTCAGATTAATGTCAACCTTAAAGAGATACAAGCAATTACCATTTTTAATGGCTTATTTTCTTCTACTCATCCTGCTTTGTAATGCTTGAAACTTGTAGATCTTTATTCTTATTTTTATTATTAATAATAACTATTTAGTGCTTTTTTACGTGGGGAAATATGTAGATTTTTTTTTCAACTTTCCTTAATTTTCAGAGACAGATCTGAACAGTTGTTGCATTGGCTCTTTAACTGGATATACACAGCATTAGCAGTGTATTTTTTAATATTCTGACTGAATGATGGAACTACGTGTAGGTGCCTGTCCAACCCACCGTCTGACTGTACATACACGCTGCAGGTAAGCACCTCTTCTGAAACAGTTTTCAGTCTTAATAGGTAAGAAAAAAAAGAATGGTCATTTTAAGACTTCTTCACATCACAAAACCTGTCAGAAGCACAAGCAGGGCTGGCACCTCTGGGCTTCTGTTTTGAAGAACCATATGCATAAAGCGGTGTTGGTATTTGTGTCAGTGAATTATTTTGAACCACAGCAAAACAGAAGAGTCTTGTTAGTTGTAAACAACACACGTGCCTTCAAAATATTTCTTGAGCCTAACCATCTTGCAGTTAGGGAAAAATCAGCCAAAGCCCATTCCATACCAATGACTTTGCGAAGTTGTTGATCTGCTTTTGTGCTTCCCTGAGATAATTCCTGATATATGCAATCCACAAAGTGCCTGGGAGTCCTTTGAACTCATTATCAATCCAAGTTTTATAATCTGATCTTAAGTTGTCACTGTTAAATAATATTTATGGAATTTCCTGCTGAGTTGCCCTAAAATTCATATACAATTAGAACCTTGTCAACCAGAAGTTTAAAGCAAAATGACCACCAAAGGCCTTATTTGTAACTTGGAGATTCTCTTTTTATCTTTCCTCTTTTCCTTAAAGTGCTCAAACAATATTCAAACTCTCAAAAGTATCATGAAAGAAAAACAAACACAATTTTTGTCTCGGAAAGCAATTATTTTATACATTTATGCCATGTGTAAAGAGGCAGTTTCGACAGGAAACATCTCTGTAAGCTGAAGTACAATGAGGAATTGTACTTTTACAAGCTGTGAATATTTTTTAATGCGTGTTTCATGTCTAATCATTAGCCTCTTAAAAACAGCTACCGCTTTGCTATAGAATTTCCTTTTATGCAATGTCTATGACTTAGAAGACAGATATTCAGTGAAGCAAAGCTATATCAAACTTTTGATTGCAACAGATCATTAGACACCATGCCTAAAGGAGATGAAGTGATTGCAACAATCTCTATCTAGTGAAAAAGCCATGAGTCAATGGCTAAAAATCTTTAATAAAATTTATAGTAAAATGAGGTTTTATTCATGCAAATAACCCAGCAGATGATGGTGGCAAATATGAGCTAGTATCTCATATGAGGAAATTTTAAGTCTATCTCATCACAGCTGCCAGAACAGAAATTTGGAATCTAATCATGCCGTTGCATTTTTACTTATATCTCTTTTTTTCACCATTATTTTGGCATTTCCTGTGGTTTAATCTCTTCTGGATCACCTGTTCTTTTCAGTGATACAACTGCTTTACTCCTCAACGAAGGAACCCATATGCTGTGTAATCTGCTATTTCCTGCTATGGTTCTATCTCTATTCTTATCTTAGAGAATCAGGAGTCTTATACCCAGATCCCTATTAGGCAAGATGATCTCAGTGTAAATTTTGGGAGAGTGTGAGCTAGATTTGAGAGTTGTAGGTTTGATTCCTGAGATGCCCATCTTGACTGACAAGTTTAAAATGCTAAAAATCAACAAAAGAAGACTTGTTTTTAAATGTTTATGTAACTTCAGAACAGGAAACAAATAACAACAATCCTGCCATCTGCTTCATACATTTAAAAAAAAAGATTTTTAGAAAAGTGAGCAAGGGAAAAATTATCGAGGAAAAAGACAGAAAAATGTAACCCTTGAGGATTCAAATTCATTCTGTGATACCTACAGACTAAATCTAGTGTGAAATAATTGATCCTTAGTTTTATATTCCAAGGGGTTTAAGCACAATATTAATCAAGTACTTACCACAGATACTCCAGGAGTGCCAAGTTTCCTGTAATATAGCTACAGGAAAGGTTAGATAAGACTATGAGATTGGGATATGTAATCAGTTTAATGGACTTGCTCACTTCCCTCTGTTTATTTCCATCAAAATGTTTAAATTATCTAAACAGTTTTAGGAATGTAAACACTTATTTGCTATCAAAATAGATAGTCTACTTTCTTTTTATTAAAAAATATGTAGAAATAATGTTACACCGTACATTTCTGTTTGAAAAGAAGAACCAACAACATTGGTTCATTCAGGAAAAAAAAGTTTTAGAATCTGATTCTGGTAACCAAACTATTATTGCTTAATGAAATGATTATGAATTGTATTTATGACAAGAGTTTCCAGAATCCTTAAAAAACCAGATGATTAATATTTCAAAGGATTAATGCTATCCATTTGAGCAACAAAATCAAAACCAGCTGACTGGAAGAGGGTAGAAGAAAATTCAAAGGAAACAATTTTAAGCTATTATAGATTTTTCCTTCAATTTTTGTAAATGTTTCAATGAAAAGATAAAATATAATTCATTTCAGCATATAAATTGTCTTTAAGAGTTTCTCAAAGCAAATTGTTTCTCTAACCTTAATCAATATATCAATTGAAAAGAATATTGACAAACATAATTTGATTTTCAAGTAACAATAATTATTGAAAAAAAATCCTTCAAAAATCATACTTTCTTTGAAAGAAAGAATGAACAATAATCCATCTCCTAAAGGAGGGATAACAATTAAAGAAATAATGTTAAAATTTGAAGGTTTTTTTCTTTTGACAAGCCAGAAGGAGGACATCTGCATGTCCCTTATGGAATATTATAATTCAACTTTTGTCCTTAGGTCTATAAAGTCAACACCGCTGCTGCCCAGCAATGCTCACGTCTGCACACAGCTTCACCTGTCACTCTGGGCACCAGAAGACCTAGCGTACTTTCAGCCCCCCTTTTCTTTACACGGCATGTATATAGCCTCTTAACTAAAATATTTCATTACCTGTAAACCATCAAAAATTCATTGGGGGGACTTTTTTGTCAATTAAATTCTGCTTCCAAAAGAAAATTTCATTAGTTTTCTGTTAGAAGCTAAACCCAGCCACAGAAGCTGTATAATTTATAGCAAAACTGCGTTTCAGCACGGTTCTGATGGAAGATTTGCAACAAGCTGTATTACTGACGTCCCAATGGGGCACCTGTGGCCAGGACCGTACTACAGAGCAATGTGAACTGAGCGTGATATGCCTTCTAATTCTGCTGTCTTAAAAATGAATACAAAGGTGTTTTTGAAGCATTTCATCTACTACATGCATATGTTTGTGAAGGATTAAAGAAGTACTAATGGAGAAAAAAGCAAATGGACATTTCAGGAGCAAATGACATGGAATAAGAAGGAATCGTGAAAATACTCGAAGAGTGTCCAGCAAGTCTGGTAAGATTTACTTTTGAAAAAAGCCAAATAGAGTGTTTTAAATAGTATTTAAAGGAAAAGAAAAAGAAAAGAAAGAAAAACCCGTGATATTATTCCACAGTTTCTGCTTACATTTGGTACTTTGATGCCAACTAAGACTTGCCTCATATTTACTACTGCTTACAGAAGACAAGGCACTGACTAATAAGTGACCATGAGAAACATTACAGCTTCCTATGCCTCCTCTCAATGGAAGCTGGTCCTGGGAGCAGCAGAAGGTACTTTAATCTCATAATCCATATGACTTTGCCCTGAAAAGGACGAAGTGTGTTCCCATTAGCAGTTCCAGGTCTCTGCTGAGGCTGTTATAAGGACAACGGTAGGAAGCAGGTTCCTCCGGCACGGCTTGGTCTCCCTGACATTGAGCATCACCAGCTTCTATTTGCTGTGAAGTTAAAATCACCTTCACCATTTACATGGTTGCAGGTCTGAGGACCTGCTGCTTCCCACCACCCTGCACTTAGTAGGGACTGTTTCCCTGTCGAGAAACATACAATCCCTGAGTTTCCAGAGTAAATCTCTCGCCACTTCCCCTCATGCCTGCTTAACATAAGCATGCATTAACAAGGTGTTGCTTTGCCCCTAATTCCTACTATTGTTTATACATATTAAAGTTCATCCTTCTTGCCCATCACAGGTTGATTCATGGTTGCAAGGCACATTAAGAAGTTAGCAAAGACTTGATTCGGTTGTAAGTTAAACGATCAGCAGGTTCTCCAAGACTACAGAAAAAAAAATCAGAAGTGTACTTAGGAAAAATTATCAAAGTCAATTACTAACTATTTATGTTTGTCTCACCTGCATAATTACACATACGAGAGCGTGGAGAGGTCAGATTTGCTTTTCAGAGTTACGATAGTTTGTCTCCAATCAAATTATGTTCAGAAATATCCTTTCTAATTTGATTTAATGACCAACTGAAGGATGGACACAGAAATTCCTGCTTTTGTAAACCGAGCTAGAGCAGTTTATGAAGATTTTGTCTAGTTTGTTCATTATTGCTGTAAAGCTGTTTGTTACCATTCCCAGAGCTGAACTGTCGTAACATAATATATAAATATTCTTAGGCTGCTTCAGTGGAATGTCAGATAGACTGGTTTAAATCACCAACCTCTCTGATTTAAAGGTCTATTAAGCTGACTGACCACACCAAAATCGATTAGAAGCAATCATTTGATCTGTTACTGTGACTCAGCTAGGAAGATGGTAATGAACTAATGGTGGTCAACAGCAGTCTTAAATCTCAACAGTTGTTTTTGCAGAGATCATGTATTTATGTCCTAATTTCCTGGTGTTGAATACATTCTTAATGTATCTCATGATAAGTTTATCTCTGTCTTTACAATCTATTATTTGTTATTATAAACATCACACCAATTAATATTTATGTGTGTCTTTATACACAATGTTTTATAAAGACTCATAGTTTGGCCAAAATTACACCTTCCTACTTCTAGATTATTGGGATATGTTCCCTGTCTGCATAGTTTATAGAAAATAAACAGTTTAAAATATAATAATAAGTATTCAGTAATTCTTCTATCAAAGGGCAGGACACTTCATTTTTAAATTCCTCACTATGAGCCAAAATTCAACTTTATCACTGTAAAATTCGCAATATATCCATTATCTTCAGATTAAAGCTAAAAGCTTTTGATATGACAAGCAGGCAATTCATCCTGTTTATCATCTGACAGCTAATTCCCTTCTCCTCGTGCTGCAATAGTGGAGTACAAGTGTTCATTTTGTCACACTAGCTTTACCCTGCCTGAATTTCTTTCCTTAATGCATGTTTGTATTAATCTCCAGATTGTCTTCAAAGTGAGAAGGTGGATTATGTCCCTGCCAAAATTTTAGCACGTCTAAATAATTGATACAATCTCACTGGAGCTCAGAGAGAATTCTTAACCATTCCATCAATCTATTTTAAACAGTGAGCACAGACTGGGGGAAGTGGGGGAAACAGAGATGGAAGGTAATTACTTTTAGCAATAAAATGTCTAGCTAGAATATCCATCCTTGACTTTAATTTTATAAATTTTCATTGGCCTCTAACTGCCTTTGTAGATGAATATACCAGTTGTCTGAGTGTTACATTCACCGGTTACCACATTTTTACCTCCTCTCCTTCAAATCTGGCCAGTCATCATGCAGAAATGGTAAAAAGCAGCTGTAAACTCATTAGCTGAATAATGATTTTACTTGTGGATTACAGGACTTCTTATTTAAAGTAAATTTGCATCAACTGGCCCCCTACTAAAGCTCGGCTAAACAGTGAAAGAATTTGAATCTATTTATTTATTTATTTGTTTGTTTTTCATGGAAAAATGAAAACAGAGTTCTTAAAGAGACAGGTATATTTTTCTTACTGAAATGAATTTCGGGTGATAAAGGATTCTTGCTACTTTGACAAGTTACTCAATTACCTGTGGCTCAGCTACTTACCGACAGAACAATATTATTTCCACCTGTTCACCAACTTCACAGAATTCAGGCTAAATTCACAGATTGTGGTAGAGCACTAACTGGAGAACTATTGTCATATTCAGCTGCACAGGGAAAGTTTATGGTGTGGGGGACAACCGTGTTTGCTCTTGAAGGTGGCTCAAACCTGACCTACACTGTCTGATGCACCCGGTGTCTTGTTTGAGTTCAGTCTTGGACTTCCTCTGAAATATTGAAAGTTCAACATTTATTGAGTAATGGTAGAGTCCAGATTTAGATCTGAATTTTAAAAACATTGTCAGGATGCAGGAGTGAGATCCTCCTTGGGGATGTTCTCCATGCTGTTACTGTGGATCGCCTCATCCCTAGAAAAATTTGGTCCAGATAGAGGTATTAGAGCCTTGAAAGGAAAGAAAAGTAGCATGTTTTCCCCAGTATATATTACTTATAGGTAAGGACTTGAAGGCAGACACAATGACCAAGAATCTGACATGCCCCAAAAGCATATGAGTAATGAGCTTTCCAACATTTCTTTGACATGTAGGAGACTGAAAACCTTTAAAAATCTGGGTCCAGCTTCTCCAAACATAGCAGGGCCCAGAGACCAGCCTTTCAAAGGGTATGCTTTTTTTGGAACATCCCAAATATTCTTATAAACATGGTACCTGAATGACTTATGAAATAAAGTTTTAGTTGAGATGAAAAGGATCTTTTTGCAAGGAAATATCTCAGCTGTTTCCACTCACCATGCTTATGTAGCCACCTCTCATTTTGTTACAACTTCACCAGGCAGTCTCTTGGACTATGTGAGCTGGCTTCCTTTCAAGTAAAACCATATTAGAAGACACACTCTAGAAAATGTGCTCTGGAAGCACACTGATGCACACCAATACACTGCTGATGGATGCAAGAAACAGGACAAGGTCACAGTTTGAAGTAAAACCCTTTCAGTGCCAAAGCACAGATGTCAGGTCCTTAACGCCAGCTGTTTTACTCTTATTGGGCTGCACTACCTGCTAAAGTGGATCTAGTCACCGTGGTTCCCTGATACTACATCAAGTGCAACAGATTTCTATGAAAGATTTTCTAATTAAGAGAAGATCTAATTAAGGACATGTTAGAGAGAAACATTTGCCATATATGGGCCCCCTGCACCTATTTATTCAGTGAGGTCTGTTGAATAAGGATCAGCTCTCAAATAGGAGCCTGTGAGACAACTATCAATACCAAAATATTAAAATTATATATAACAACAGAATTTCTCAATTTCAAAATGTCATTATATGGCTGATAATTCTGAGTCTGAGATACTTCAGAAATCTTTCAAAATAAACAGGCAACCCTATTGTTTTCCAGCATCAAGACGTAGGAGAGAACCTGTGCTAGTGACCTGTTGAGTAAGTACATAACCTTCTTCACACCAGGACTTGCTGCAAGGAATAGCAGAAACAAAACAAGTCCTGGAATCAGTTACCATGCTCTAATGCATGCCAGGGCAGTGGGGTGGGGTGGATGGGGTCATTATCTCTGATAGCCTGAGGCTTTGCTCTGCTGGGGTACGCTGCTCTGGCTGCTGGTGTTCCCCAGGTGGCTGTAACAGAGCGCCAACAATCCAAGGATGTAGTCTGTGTACCTCACAAAATCCTCTGAGTCACTTCCATCTTAAAGGACATCTTCCCCATTTTTTCTCCACCCCCTGCCCCAATCCTGCTTATAAGAAAAGACAGTCAGTCCCTTTTAGAAGCTTTTATTTTTAATGCCTTGTTTTTTCATCTGAGTGTAACAATGGAGGATGATTGAAGAGCTGAGACCCAAAGACTCTTCAATTTTCCAAATTGGTTTAATTTGATGAAGAAGGAATGCTACATTTTGTTAAATTATATTATGATAAAGAGGAGCTGGTAGCTTCTCAGCATGAATCTGAAAGCAAATTATTTCCACAAAAAAGGACGATGTATTTAACCAGACAAGTAATTATGTTGTGGTGCTACTATCTCCCCTGCTTCAGATTAGAAAAAGAATTCAATTATCACTCCATTAGATCAAAAAATAATTTTAGTGATACATTCAAATTGAATTCATTTATTTCTAAGCATGCTCTGGATTAACCTTCATGCATTTTGCTGATTAGAATCTTCAGTCAATACTTTTACTTAAAAATCTCCATTAACTTGCTACAATTTTTATTTTATGTTAACATATGCTCTTATTGATTTTTCTGATGCATTACATTATAAATCATATTTAATTTTCCAGATCAGAGAAGTTGGTTTCTCACACAGTTTAATAAAATCACTTTGTTTTTCTGTTATTTTGCCTTCCTGGCCCACTCTCCCGGTAACAATTATATTTCCATGACCCTCTTGAGATGTTGTAAAGGTGTAAGTTCAGAGGCAGAGAAAAAGTCTTCCATATCAAAAAGGAAATCATATCTTTGTTTTATAAATCTATGGTTTCCTTGACTTCTGCCTTTTACACTTTGGCTAATATTTTACATGATTCCCTGTCCCTCTCCTCTCCCACCACTTGATGCAGCAGTCTAGAGTCACGTGGAAAGACAAAACTCTTGCAAAGGAGAAATAAGAGCAAGGCCTTGGTCAGCTTGGTAGCTGTAGTTCAGTATAAGGGTAATTTGGTGAAATGTTTGGCCTGCAGGTCAGGCTAGATGAACTTATAGCTTTTTCTGGCCTCAAGCTCTACGAATCTACGAATAGCAGCTAGCGAGGCTCCTGGGTTAACATGACTTCATCCCTGAGAAATAGCTGCTTACAGGATGGTCTAAGCTCAGCTGCTGCAGGGCTCACCTTTGGGTTGTGTAACCCCATTCCCACCAACCTCCTCCCTTTCTCCGCTTCATTCCTTTGGCAGCTCTACCTCTCAGGTCCGTGCTGGGATGCACCTACGGTAGCTGGTCCATCCTCCACGTCAAAAGTGATTGCATTTGGTTTCGTATAAGCTATTTGTAGGTGTAAGAGGTTGGCTGTGAGAGGCTTCCACGCTGCCGAAAGAGCCATTTGGATGCCTTCTTAGCATAAGGCTTATATCTGAAAGCTTTGTATATCCCTTGATGACATTCACTTCAGTGTTTTTGATTTCTTGGAGATCAATTACTTGAATATCAAGTAGCTTGGGAGACAGTGGATTTTCAGGCAGGATCTTTATCTTGACCCAACAAAATGATGAATGTTCCACAGGGGATTTGCTTCCATGAGTAAACTTAAAGGTTCAAGCCCAGACTCTACCCCTGAGCATGTATGTGTGCATGTACATATGTACATACAAAATATACATACACTAAATGAACTTCATTGACCTTAAAACCAGCTTGGGTTACGTGAATGGAACAAAAGTTTGTTGTTGATTTTTGTAACTGGGTTAGATGAACATATTCATGGGTTTTATTTGCCATTGATTTAAGTAACAGAAAGACACCTGCTTTCAGTCTTCAGATTTGTATTAGAAACATCTTCTTTTAGTATTAGATATCAATTTGCAACTAAGTATTTAGTTTGTTTAGTTCATAATCTATTTAACATGCTTTACTGCTACCATACAGCAGTTACACAATCAAACTATTCACTTGGAGTTTTGTAGTGTATTAAATGAAGTTCCATGGAATTTACAGTGTTTATGCAGTTAACTTTCCCAATTCAAATTTTATTCTGAAAGAATCAAAACAGTCCTGACAATTGTTTTCCTCAAAATCATGGTGTCTGGCATTTTAACACATGTAATGTCCCTGNATAAAAAAAAAAATTACATATCAACAAGCCAAGGAGCTTATCCAGCTCTTTCAGAATTCTTAAGGATAAGTTTTCTGTTTTTTTTTTTTAAAAACCTATCATAGATGGTATTAATATTCTCATCTCATTAGTAGATGAATTTAATGTCTTTCATCATCCTTATATGATAAAGAATCAAATCTTGCTTATTTTTAATTACAGAATAGACACAGGTACTAAACACTTCAATAAGAATTAACAATTTTATTTTATATATTTTGTAAGGGTTATATGTAATGGTATGTCCCAAATACACCTTAAACCCTTTTTGAGTTACCTTACCAGCATGCACTGCAAATTTTCCCCGTGGTGTTTTAAATTACCTAACCAATTTTCTGCAATTCAAAAATCAATATGACTTGGAAGCTATGTCTGTTTTCCTTTTTGTTCCTTTGTTGCCATTTGTTATCTATTATTTCTATTTATTGCTTTCTTCACCACAGAACTTAGGTGTGTGATACATTTTTAGCAAAATTATTGTCATCTTTGATAGCTGAACTTTTACTTTTTCACCAACTAAAACTTTGAAAACTCTTAGTTAATTAATGTCAATTAGGTTTTTTTCATCCAGTTAAATTCTTCATGTATGGTATTCATAATTTCTCTCTGATTTGGACAAATTATTTCTTCTTATTATTATTTATTATTTGAAAGAAATGTTATAAGCTAATAGGCAGCCTTTTTTTCCCCCTATTTAAAGTCCTTAGAAAAAAAACAAACTTAAAGTTAATTTTTTTCTGAAATAGAAAAGTGGTTGTATATTTACAGTCTCAGATTTTGGAGGCAATTGTTTTATTCATAACTGAAACCTTCAGCCTTTGTCTCTTATACTGAATAACCTGTAAGTTAATTTTACTTGTGCTTTAAGCAAAATCTTCTCTTGTTTTCTAGTTCCACTCCATGGCCTAAACCAGATCTTTACTGAAAGCTTCTATTAAGTTCAATCAGATCACTGCTCTGTGTGAAGTTAATACCCTGGATCCCTAAATTAACAACTCAGAACCAAGCAGTGGGTTTCTTTGAGGTGTCACTCCCACACCATCTACCAGCTTTATCCCTTCTATTCTCGTTACAGTCCAAGTGCAACATCCCACTCAGACAAACTGTATCAATATGTCAAAAATGCCAATTGTATCAATATGGTCTCTTCAATAAGCTTTCTACCTCGGAGCTTTGATAGGAAGGCTCCTAAAAATCCTTCTTTTCTCCAGTTTGAGAGTTATGCTTGTTTATTCTTATTTACTCCTTTTCTGCTATTCTCCTGAATTTCATTTTACTAGTACTCTTCTTTCATATTCTTGCTTTAACGACCTTCTTATATCTTCATATAGATACAAGAATTTGCCTGTGAGGAGACAAGCTGTGGATGAAGCTCACTCCTTTTGTGCTCTAGTAGCTGTCAAGTTCAAAATTTTCACCATCACTTGGCATAGACATAGCTCATCTTACCCAGTCCTTATATGCAACATTAAATGTATTTTTACTGCTGGAAGAGTAACCCAGGCTTCCTGCCTTCCTTACTTTCTGGAGTTCTTTTGATCATAATAGATGAAAAGCCTCTTGGTAGCTCATTGTTTTGTATTCTCAGGAAGTTCCAGTATGGTCCATCGATTCCTGCTCTGCTCTTCTGGACAGGATGACCAAGTGCTTGACACATTCAGGCCTTCCAGTCAGATGGAAACTTCTCTGCATCTTTCAGATTCTTGGTTCCTGGTAGATATTGCTGTCTACTGTTTCCTTGTCCACCTCAGTGCCACTCAAAAGCATCTCTGGGAATGATTTCCTGAAGTGGCTTTCCAATGAGACTTATTCGACTTGAAACCTGCAAGGCACTGAAACTTGTTTCCAGGGCACATCATTTCTCCCCAGCATGATCACTAGATTTTTGCTTTGTGTCTCATAAATCTCTGGCTTTTCACTGAGAAAATATATGTGAAGTGGAACACAGAAATTTTTCCTTTACTGTTTGTATTGGCTGCCAGCTGCAAAGTCCAATACGAAACAAGAGGAAACAGTCTCTTAAAGTTCCTCTTTGTGATTCCTGTTCCTTTATGTCATATGCTGGTGTGGCAGGGGATTTATCTGAAACCAAATTTTGGTGCTCAGTTTTACTGTCTTATCTAACTCTAAACAGTGTTTGAGCACTTTTACTTGTATATTAATACCTTGAGACTGAATTACGTCAAAGTCTCCCAGAAGTGGGTGACTTATGGATGAGCCACTCACAGCTTCGTTTCATCCATTTCTGTCAGGCTGTGGATATGGGAGATCTCCCCAGCCATGGAAAAAACCAACAACACAAACCAGACTGGTACAAGCCAGTTGGAAAGGTCTTCTCTCAAGCTAAAGCCTGTCAATCATAAAAGGCCAACAGCAGAAAAGTGCGTGGGGGGGGGAAGTAGTAGGTATGGAGAGGTAAGCATGGAGTGGGACAGTGTCATGGGGGACAAGGGAGGAGTTTCTGCCTCTGCTGCCAGTGTAACACAGCTACTTCATAAGCTAGAGCAAAGTTGCTTGCTGATAGTTGCTTTTAAAGAGTTGCCATTTGGAAGCAACAAGCAGCGTATGTTTCTTGATATGAGCCTGTGGAGAAACATACTGAAAGCTGATTAGCTTTAATGTACACACAGACAACAGGGGAGTTCAGATGTAGTGTCAGAGCCGTACGTGTGGGGAGGGGCGCTCCGTTGAATATTGTTACAAACCCAACAAAGCTCCCTGGCTTTGTTTCCCTCTCACAATTTTGAGTGTTTAACTTCATGGCAATTGATGGGAGCCTCAGGTAGCGAGGAGGTGATGTAACCCATACAGGGTCCAAGCAAACTGCTGGACTCTTTCTATGCACCATATCTTGGTATTTTTTTGCAGTTCAAGAAGTACTACAACAACATTGGTTTTGTATTCTTGTAATGCATGTTGACTACACAACATTGGCACCAGCACACTGAAGATTACAAAGAACACTGCACAGGCATTGCCATTATCTTTGGTAATTAAATATCTTAATGTTTGCATTTCAAAGTTGTTGTTGTAGGGTTTTTTCCCTTTTTTCTTTTCCAAGTAGGGAATATCCTCAGATCTCCTTCTCCAGACATGTATCTGAATCTGAAACACCGCAATCTATTTGAAAGAAGGAAGAAAGATGTAACCATTGAGTTCAGCCTACAGAAAAAAAGGCAAGAATTTTATGTTCATTGAACTAACCACTCTGCACTACACTCTTTCATTTTAATCTAATGCCATTCCACCTCCTCTTTCTTTTGTCCTGGCAGAGTCAATTATAACCACAGATTGCTACATGGAATTGTAGCACTAGGGAAACTGTTAACACCTAGCTGCTCTGGCACAAGATCACACTAAACAGCTTATTAAGATTCAGCCATCAGCTCTGATGAGTTACATGCAGCAAAGGGCTGGGATTTACTTCCAACTCATTTAATTACAGAAATCAATGAATTCACGGGGCAAAGCCATGAACAGGAAGACGAACCCGGCCTGACCATCGTTTCATTTGAGATCTCAAGATATTGCAAGTAAGACTGTACCAAGAATCTATTACATTTTGAGGGTTTGAACAAATGGAGCAATGGTAACAAAATTATACAGATTTTTACCATGATATCAAAGTATCGGCAGTATTTTACAAATTAAATAAATAAAATTGAACAAAAAAGTCACTAGGATACCCTGGCACAAAAGTATTACAGACTTCTACCAACTGAAAATCCAATTGATTGCACGGAAGGATTTTTTTACGTTTGCATAGCTACCTAAACACTGCCTTACATCTAACTCCTGTAAAGCAGGTAAAGAGAATGGTCAATCAAAACATCCCACCTGACATGGTTATGACAAGAATCTGGTCCAACCTGTTTTGGTGAGTTCTGGATGGTTATAGTTGCATTTAGAGTGTTTAAATTCCATAAAACGCACAAAGCTGATGAAACCACAAGATATTTCCCTTGGAGTAGACAGACTTGAAATAGCATGAAAGGCTGGGTAACTATAAAGTATATTACAGCTTTTGTAGGATCTTGTGGTGCATCACTCCATTTCCTGGCTACCCCCTGTGAAGGCATGGCATTTATCACATGGTTTCACAATTTATTCATTAAACTTTAATATGTCATATACCTCGCTTTTCTGATATCCCATTACTGCGTGATGTTAACTACAAAACCAAATACTAAAAGCTTTGGAGACAGCAAGCCCTCAGGAAAACAAAACAAGAGCAAAGGAAAACATGAGTAGGTATAACAGAACATGAAGAGGGAATAAGGACAAATTAGAGAATAAAAGTAACCACACTTAGAAAATGCAACAGAAGTCCAAGATATGCTAATCAAAAAAAGTCCTATTATGCAAATGTAACAGTAATTGCTGAGCATATGTATTTGAATCTCAGAAGGAGGGAAAAAAATATGTAACAGCTACTGGTGCCATATTGAACATTTGCGTAATTTAAGATATCGATTTATATCTCTTTTGGAGGTTTTCCCCCTGCTCTGAAGAGCATCCTTACTGCTTACAAATGAACAGCTCCAAAACACTTTGTTTGAGGTTAATAGATTTGGGTTAAAAATTCTTATAAAGATTTAACAAGTCAAATAGTTGCTGGGCTCTGTGGCATTGAATGAAAACGTCAGGGCAGAAGTGGAAAGAAGACGGTCTGAGTGAAATGAAGAAATTGAAAAGACAGTGATTAAAAGAAGGATTATGATAGAAAGCTAAAATAATTAGCTGGATAAAGAACCATAATGAGACAAACATTTAACTTTCTAAGAAGGTATGCATTTTGTGCCTTCAGGTAGCAGTGCTTTAATCAATTCAGTATTATACTGAGGAGGAAAAAAAAAATCAAAAATCAGTTGTGGATTTTTTTTTTGTTTGTTTTAGTTTGCTTGGGGTTTTGGGGGCATGTGCTTTCTTTTTTTATGAACAGGAAGTCCCTGATGGTAAAATTAGCTCCATGAAGGCAATATCTGCATCCCATGTAACTGCCTGTGTAGAGTTTGAACATAATTTCATCTAATAAAAAGTACTTATTTTGTCTTCTAATGCAGTGGTACCATGTGGGGGAGTCAACGTGATCTCTGGGGGCAGCAGGGAAGAAGACGTAGTTCTTAATCTGGAACTTGGGGTTTACTAATCTTACTCTGAAGAATTCCTGACCAAAAAAGAGTTAACTGCTGGGACCAGGTTTCTCTACCCCAATTTCCAGCACAGCCCAAATACTAAAAAAAAAAAAAAGACTGTTATGTTTTCCTTCTGCCTGCAGCACAGCACAAAATGTATGGGACCATCAAAAGTTTACAGTTGTGGGCAAAATGGCATGTAACTTGCAGGAAGATGAATCACACTAGAGAAATGCATACCCTGAACATCATAAGAAGAAGTAAGAAGTTGTGATGAAATCTAACAGAAAATCCCTTACTGTGATTCAGAATTCTTTTATAGAGACAACAGAAAAAGAAATACTTCCCTTACCATCAAAAACTATAATGGAGATACGTTAAAGATTGATACTGCTTTGCAGTGCCTGG
>WAAD01018834.1:0-36616 GCA_013389945.1 Fregata magnificens
TTTCTTAAATATGTTATCAGAGAAGTGCCACCAGCTTCACTGATTGGCTCAGGTTTGACCAGTGGTGGGTCCATTTTGGAGCTGGCTGAAACTGGCTCTGTCAGACACGGGGGAAGCTCCTGGTGTCTTCTCACAGAAGCCATCCCTGCAGCATCCCTGCTACCAAAACCTTGCCATGTAAACTCAATACACAGGCCTTCTACCTGGACCTTGTGGAGTCCAAAGGGTCCATGGCAAGTGCAGTTCCAGAAAAACTGGGTGTCTGTGGATAGGGAAGTATTTATGTGATGATCATCAGAAAAGATTCATTTAGAGGCAATCTCAATGTCACTGGATTGCATAATTCATAAAAGTGACCATGATAGCCTAATTGGCAAAACTCAGTAGGAATGTAGCCATATTTGGACTGAACAGGACTCCTGAACAATGTCTAGAAAGGGAACTATCACTTTTCTGTGGCTACAGGGGAATGGTTTGAAGTGGAGAGCTATCACTTCTATTAAATAAAACAAGCACAGTGATCTTCATAACAACCATGCGAATATTCTATCTTTTCTTTCAAGAAAAGAAGTGCTGTCTCCAAGTAATGGCTTGTTTAAAAAAAAAAATCAAAAACCTAATAAATTCAGCACATGAATGCTTCTAGCATCTCGAAGACTGAGCTTCTGAGATTTACCTCTCTATATTAGGGCTACAGAGTAATGGCTCTTGTACTGGGTGGTTTACGGTTACAAGATGTAAGGGGACCCATCTCAACTGAATTCTTTAACAGGTGATATGACAGAGATCATCAAATTGTAGAATGGTTTGGGTAAAAAGATCATCTAGGTCCAAAACCCCTGCCGTAGGCAAAGACATCTTTTACTAGATCAGGTTGCTCAAAGCCCCATCCAGCCTGACCTTGAACACTTCCAGGGATGGGGCATCCACAACTTCTCTGGGAAACCTGTTCCAGTACTCCAGGTGCGGCCTGACAAGGGCTGAGCAGAGTGGGATGATCACATCTCTATCTCTGCTAGTAACGCCCCTGCGGATGCAGCCCAGGATCCAATTTGCCTTTGTTGCTGCAGTGGTGCGCTGCTGACTCATGTTCAGCTTGTCCACCAGGACCCCCAGGTCCCTTTCGGCAAGGCTGCTCCCCAGCCGCACAGATCCTAGCCTGTACTGGGCTCTTTGGTTATTCTGACCCAGGTGCAGGACTTTGCACTTGTCTTTGTGAAACTTCATGCTGTTTTTGCCAGCCCACTCTTCCAGCCTGTCCAGGTCTCTCTGTAAGATGGCTCTCCCTTCTGGAGTGTCTACCTCACCACGCAGTTTAGTGTCATCAGCAAACTTGGTGAGGGTGCTTTCAATCCCATCATCCAGATCATTTATGGAGATGTTGAACATCGTGAGGTTTTGTTCCCTGGGGGACCCCACTTGTGACAGGCTGCCAGCCTGAGTAAAAACCACTGACCACCACCCTCCGAGTGCAGCCTGTTAGCCAATTTCCTACCCACCTCGCAGACCACCCATCCAGTCTGTATCTTGCCAGTTTGTCCAGGAGAAGGCTGTGGGAAGTAGTGTTGAATGCTTTGCTGAAGTCCAGGTAAACAATATCCACTACTCTCCCCATGTTTTTGTTTCTCACTATCCTACTCTATTTTTAATTGGCAAATAATAAATTTATTAAATTATTAAAATGTGGGAGAGCAGGGAATGGATATGACAGACTTGCCAAGCCCCTGGGGCCGTAGCACAGAAAACCTGATATCCAACAAGCCTTGGGCCTGAGGAAAGCAAGCGATACCGAAGGTGGAATGCTGATGTGGCAAGCAGAAGAAACCACAAAAGATAAACAGAAGAAGCTGCAAAGGTCAAGGGGAGGTTGGAACAGAGAAGAAGTCAACAGTGGGAAATTTTAAGGGGGAACGTATGTGGGCGGAGTTGATATTTTGGGCTATGTATAAAAGTATGTAGGGAACATTTATTGTCTCACTTGGAATGAAAGTTGAGTCCGTGTCCTAATATGCCGCATTAAAACAATTATTAAATTCATCAATTAAATTAATCTTCCCCAAGTTGAGTCTGTTTGGCTCCTGATGGCAATTGGTGAGTGGACCCTGTCCTTAGAATAATAGAATCATGGGTTGGAAGGGACCTTTAAAGATCATCTAGTCCAACCCCCCTGCCGTAGGCAAGGACATCTTTCACTAGATCAGGTTGTTCAAAGCCCCCTCCAACCTGACCTTGAACATATCCAGGGATGGGGCATCCACAACTTCTCTGGGCAACCTGTTCCAGTGTCTCACCACCCTCATCATAAAAAATTTCTTTGAAAAAAAGAACTTTTTTCTTTGAAAAACTTTGTAAAAAAATATCCAGAATATATTTTAAACAACTGGAATGCACATATATATAGCTTACCTCAATATACATTTTGAAATTCACAGGATAAATAGACTAAGTGAGGACATAATGTATTCAGATTGGTTCTAGCCACTAATCTATTATTGTGAAGTACTTTGATATTAAAAAAAAAAACCTATATAAAAAAAAAGATTTACTTTAAAATCCTTAGATTCCTACCACTGAGGTTTGAGTTCCCTGCATTTTACATTTATTTTTTAAAGGATTTTTCTTATATTATGAAATAAATTACAGTACAATCCTATCCATAATACAGCACTGACATAAGAAATATTTGCATAATGGACAACAGGAGAGAATCAAGATTATCTGCTCACATACTGTATAAGGCCCACGTGCTATAATACAGCAGCATGGTAAAGCCTTACTGCTGAACAGTATTCCACTGAGTTTGAGAATACACCTGTGAAGATATGTACTACCTCAGAATCTAAGTAATCTACAAGAGGAAAACATACTTTTGTAAATGCTAGAAATCATTGACAATTAAACAAAATTTAATATAGAAGCAAGTATAACCATATAGAGTCAAGTAGTTGTAAAAGGACAGTTCAGTTTTAACTACATTAAAAAATCATAGAATCATAGAATCATTTAGAATCATAGAATCATAGAATCATTTAGGTTGGAAAAAAGCCTTAAGATCATCGAGTCCAGCTGTTAACCTAACACTGCCAACTCCACCACTAAACCATGTCCTTAAGCACCACATCTATACATCTTTTAAATACCTCCAGGGATGGGGACTCAACCACTTCCCTGGCAACTTGAGGCGGTTTCCTCTCGTCCTATACAGAAATAAATCACCAGTCAGGCTATAAAAATCTTTTTTGTCCTCTGACAGCTGTGCAGCTGTTCAATATCTAATACATGTTTCCTACCCATACTAAAAAAACCCCACTAAACAAATCTTTCACAGCATGTGTAGCAACTTCTGAAGTTTAGACAAGAGAGTTTTGAAATAATAAACATTTTTTTCTCCTGCCTTTGAGACCATGCTGGACTATTTCAGTAGCTATTTACATGTTTATAGGGACAGCTTGAATTATGATATAGGTTCATAATTCCTTTAAAATGACATACTTGCACTGCTGCAAACATGCTTGTGCTGACACAAAGGAAGAGGTAATGAGAAAGCAGAAAGATGATGGGGGAAGAGCATACAGTTTTTTTCAGTAACAATGCCACTTTATAGTGTATATTATACTATAATATTAATTCACCACGTACTAAACTCTGCTAGACTACACAAAATTCTTAATAAGATACTACATAGATTATTTAACACGTGGCAGTCACCCAAATTCTTTTTTTCACAGATATCCCAGGTCCAGACACTGGATACTTCCCTGATCATGTCGACAATATTTTTGACCTGACAAGGTTTTACAATTCCTTCAGACTGCTGCAAATGGAATTGATTTCTTTATTAGTCTACTTAGGTGTGGATGACCAACAAAACCCTACAAGGGAAGAAGACTCAGAGGAGATGCACAAGGGCAATGTGCCTATGAAGCTCAGGGAATAATGTAGGGTGTGACTGACCACAGCTGTTGCAAAGCAGCTGACTTTATCTCAACACCAAGGGAACGGAGGGTGGCATTTCATTTAGATAAACACCTATGTCAGTTGAGCGGATCAACTGGCTATATCACAGTTGAGTGAATCAACTGGTAGTGTGAATGTTTCTCCCTGAGTTCATTAAAAGAGTGTGAAATGGCTCCCTGAGGTAGCCAGACCAACATGGGGGAAGTGTATACGTGTATACTGAACAACTAACAAAAGAATTCTGAAGAGAGCAAGGGGTTTGAGCTGGCTTCAACCCATGTATTCCTTTCTAGTGACTGGGGACGCCCAGTGTTTTGACGGTGAGCATATTATAGAGACTGGTAATGGTAATCACATTGGTATTGTGCTAAATCAGAAATCCCGTGTAACATCAAATATCTTCAAATACATAAATTTGATATTAAACTTTACACCCTCCATGTGTAGTATATCTAAACGAACCTGGTCAGAGAGTATTGAACTCTGACAATGGGACTGTACTGGGTTTGGTTGGAATGGAGTTAACTTTCTTCATAGCAGCCTGTATGGTGTTGTGTTTTGGATTTGTGGCTAAAACAGCATTGATAACACACCAATGTTTTGGTTATTGCTGAACAGTGTTTGCACAGCATCAAGGCTTTCTCTTTTTTCCACTCTGCCCCATTCAGTGAGTAGATTGGGGGTGGGCAAGAAGTTGGGAGGGGACACAGCTGGGACAGCTGACCCGAACTGGCCAAAGGGATATTTCATACCATATAACGTCACGCTCAGCAATAAAAAAACTAGGAGGGGTTGTCTTCCAAGATAGCTGTTGCTAAGAGACTGACTGGGCATCAGTCTGCTGGTGGGAGGTGGTGAGTGATTGCTTTTACATCACTTGGGGTTTTTTTTCCTCTTTCCTTCACCTATTAAACTGTCTTTATCTTGACCCATGAGTTTTCTCACTGTTGCTCTTCCTATTCTCTCCTCTGTCCTTGTGGAATAATTGCTGGAGGTGACCTAGAAATTAAACTTATATTCACATTCTAAAGAAAGGTACAGCATTGAAGAAGCTTCCAGGGTGGAGTGCGGCTGACATGCAAGGAATCCATTCCATGGAAGTCCCCTAGGCCTGCAACCTTAGATGTTAGCTACACCAGGGGAACTTGGTGTGCCGACTCTAAGAGCAGCTGCACGGAGGGTGGAGCAGAGTGGAGACACCGCGGCCAGGCTCTGTGATAATATGGGAACTTGAAAGTACCATGGAACAATGATAAGCTGCATAGTTACTACCTTGGGCCAACGGCCTGTCACGCTTTTGACAAAATGCTGTCCTTTTGGTGAACTTTGCTCATTATAATATCATTATAATACCAAAACACACCTCCATCCCAAAAGCTACCCGCCTCTCATTTAGGCGGTAGCTGGGCAACAAGATTCAAGCTATTCAGTTACTAGTAGTAGATGCATTTTGAAACTCGTAACTATAGAACCCTCACCAGGTAATTATTGTTTTGTATTAGGAAACTAATAGAAACTGGATGAAACAATGAAGAATCGAATAGAGAAGTTTTGTTTGAGTCTTGTAACTATAGAAATGTTGCTTGGATATCCCCTTACCATCTTGATTTGAATAATCAATAGATATCAGTAGAAGTGACCAATGATTATTTTGGGACATGAAGATTGAATCAAAGAAACCAATCATAACAAAGATATGTATGACTAGAGTCACTCAAGCTCCACCTGAAAGGTAAAAATAGTATAAATATAGCTTAAGAGAGAGAGGATGTTAGGGAAGATACCATCGTCGTGTACCACTCTGACTTCTGGGATCAGTCGACGGGCTGAGCCTCTCTTCCCCCCCATCGGGACGCCTTTGGGTAAGATTCGAACACTTGGTCATACCAAGTGTCTCCCCGGGAAACTTAGAAATCTCTAGAGTTGCTTTACATCTTCTTAACGCGTTTGTTGCCAAGTAGTATCACTCATAGTCTTGGTATTTGCACGTGCTCTGCAGTGATTTTATCCCCGGCAATCCAAAGAACCTGTGTATCTGTTGCTTTAATAAACTGCACTATTCATTAATCTAGCCGTGATAGTTCTCATTGAACGCGACCAAACTCTTTAAGAGTGGCCGTGGTAGTTCATGGAACACGACTAGACTGAAGGTGTAGTATGTTATAAGTGCATCCGTAATCGTGATAGTTCAGTGCACCGAATGACGCATATATAATCCTTTAGACATAAACCGTTGACCAAGTCTGGGACTAGGATTGGATCTAGCCGCCCCTAGACTCCTCTCTGAGAAGGAGTTTAGAAAGCACGGGGATCCTTTCTGAACCTCATGACTCGACGGGAGGGTCTCCCTGACAGTTTTGTATAGTTCCGTGCACTGAGCGCGACCGGACTTATAACGACAACTTGGGCTACTTTAGCCTTTAACGCAACAGTCCTGCTGGTGGGGTGTGTGTGAGTGAGCAGCCGGGTGGGTGCTTAGCTGCTGCCTGAGGTCAACCCAACATAGGGACTAACTGACATTGCACAGGAAGTGCGTGATATAATGCACTCCCCCCTCCCCGCAAGCTCTGTGTGCTTTCTACACACAAAGAAGGAAAGAATGAAGAAAAGTAAACAGGATGCAGAATAGAAGCCTTATGAAGAGTTAAAAAAGAAAATAATACAAAGCCTACAGCCCAAGAACCTCAGGATGCACATTAGCAATGACTTTCAATTGAAGCCGTGAAATGCCGAAATCAGGACTCAATAGCCTTGGTGACTATTAAGCAGGTATTCTTTATTGCAGTGCTGGACGCACAGGGGATCGCTCCTCCTAATGTGCGTGCCGCACAGGGTTAATTGCATAGCTTATATACGAGTTTCACATACATATTCATTACTTTTCCAATAAAAGATATGCATATTCATTACTTTCCCAAGAACTCATTATCATATGCAAATGCCCTTTACGCATGTCTGTTAGTGTCTCCGGGTGGTCGTCAGGGGTCTCTGGATGAAGGATATACTCTTCCTCACTGTGTCCTCTAGTTAACCTTTGCTTTCGCGCAAACTCAGTTCTGGGATCGCATATATAACGTCCTTGAGGGGTAGTCTGTTCTGGTTTAGTGTTTGCTCTGCAGTTCCTTATCTCTATGGTTCGGTGCATCTGCTTTTCTAAGACCAAATGTCGTGGTCGTAAACTTGTTTAGGAGCCTTTTATCCTGAAGCCTTCCTGACTTCCCCAAAACAACAAGGGTCTAGTTTAATTTTTAGTCACAACAACTTCTAAATTCTTCAAAATAAGTGAATATTTTCACATTTACAGATATCACAATTTTATCAGGATGTTCAGGAAAAAAAAGAAGTATGTGCACCATGCTTTGTATTTATTATAATCTTTACGTAAATGCCACGGTGTCTTTTATTTTCTTTGCTAATATGATTTCTAGCCTTTCACATTGAAGTTTGTGTTTGTCAAAAGTACACTTTTTCTGTTGGACAAGACTTTTAGTATCTCAAGGTAAATGTTTAAACAAAAGACTAGGGAAAACAGCATCCAATTGCAGTTTTTTGATGAGGCAAACACCATGTTTTTAATTCACTACTCAAAAAGTTTTCCTTTGACTATAGTTTTAGTTCATGCCCAGCCTTGTTATCATAAACTATAAATATAATAATTATGTGTACATTCTGACAGTGGTTGGTATGCGTCTGGTTTCACATACATACCTGTTTCTGTTTCAAAGAATGTATGCACCAAGAATCCTGTGAAACAAAGAAGCTCAATGTTCTCCATCTATCATCCATTTATGTCCAACGAAATTGAGGAGGAGGGAGGGAAAGGACAGCAACACCTTTCTCTTCAGGATCAGCATTACAATTGTGTCCCAAAGAAATACAGCAATTATTCTTGCCTCTACTCCTGACATTTTTCTCTCTCATAAATTAGAAGAACATAATCTCAAATTATGATCTCAAATTTATGATCAAAATCACCTCAGTTTCCAACATGAAAGACAAAAAGAAAGACAAGATCTGAATGTTTTATACAGGGCATTCATGGATACCTTTTAAGGAATTCTTAAGCACAAATGTGTATGGAGAAAAAAGGCTAATTATAAATGACACTATATAATTCCTACCTAAGAATCCGAAGGCTTGCAAAAGGAAAGATTAGCCCAAAGTCTAATAATACATTATGCCTGAATGTCCCTTTCTCACATGCAAAAAGGTACTGCTATTGTTCCCCAGCAGGGCAAACAGCTGTCACTATGCTCTGAGTGCCAACCCGGCCTCAGTCAGCAGCTCATTTATGACCTCAGCATCAGTCAGTAAAAGCAGATCATTTAGCAGAAAATCTCCCAGGCTGGTCGTCTTCCCATCCCTCACTCCACCCACGTGGTAGCAGACAGATCCAGTCAAACTGCACAATAACCTGGCCTTCAGAAGCCCACCATTTTTCATGTCTGTTTGAGAGGTTTTTTCCCTCGGATTCAAAGCTGCTTTTCACAAACATGTTAGTGGGTGAGAGCTTTCTAGTCTCACATTAGATGTGATTAATTCGTGTCATTCACATGTCTAGTTCTGCACAGACAGTGGGAATGGAATGGCTCACGCCCCATCTACAAGCAATTTATACCTGAGAAGTTCCAACCTAAAGAAAAATGACTTTGATGGTAGCAAGTTTCTTGCTTGTTAAGGATGGCGCAAAATGAACTGCAATCAAATACTTCTGTGAAAAGAAGATAGCGCTAATACCATTAGCATCAAATATTATTAAAACAGACATTATAGGGACAGAAAAGCATTTTTCTCATAGCTGCACAGATAATGACAAAATTCATTAAAAAAGCAAAAACTGATTCTTATATTTAGAATCATAGAATCATTAAGGTTGGAAAAGACCTCTAAGATCATCAAGTCCAACCGTCAACCCAACACCACCATGCCTCCTAAAACAGGCCCTGGAGTGCCACGTCTACACCTTTTTTGAACGCCACCAGGGATGGTGACTCCACCACCTCTCTGGGGACCCTGTTCCAATGCTTAACCACTCTTTCGGTAAAGAAATTTTTCCTGATACCCAATCTAAACCTCCCCTGATGCAACTTGAGGCCATTTCCTCTTGTCCTATCGCTAGTTACTTGGGAGAAGAGTCCAAGACCCGCTTCACTACAACCTCCTTTCAGGTAGTTGTAGAGAGCGAGAAGGTCTCCCCTCAGCCTCCTCTTCTCCAGACTAAACAATCCCAGTTCCCTCAGCCGCTCCTCATAAGACTTGTTCTCCAGACCCTTCACCAGCTTCGTTGCCCTTCTCTGGACACGCTCCAGCACCTCAATGTCGTTCTTGTAGTGAGGGGTCCAAAACTGAACACAGTATTCGAGGTGCGGCCTCACCAGTGCCGAGTACAGGGGCACGATCACTTCCCTAGTCCTGCTGGCCACACTATTCCTGATGCAAGGCAGGATGCTGTTGGCCTTCTTGGCCACCTGGGCACGCTGCCGGCTCATGTTCAGCCGGCTGTCGACCAGCATCCCCAGGTCCTTTTCCGCCGGGCAGCCTTCCAGCCACTCTTCCCCAAGCCTGTAGCGTTGCATGGGGTTGTTGTGACCCAAGTGCAGGACCCGGCACCTTAAAGGAATCTGCAGCCCATGGAGAAACCACACAGGAGCAGTCTTCTCCTGAAGGACTGTAGCCCATGGAAAAAGACCCATGCTGGAGCAGTTCATGAAGGACTGTAGGAAGGGACCCCACACTGGATCAAGGGAAAAGTGTGAGGAGGAAGGAGTGGCAGAGATGAACTGATATGGACTGACCACAATCCCCCATTCCCCATGCACCCTGAGCCACTTGGGGAAGGGGAGGAGGTAGAAGAGTCAGGAATGAAGGAGTGAAGTTGAGCCTGTGAAGAAGGGGAGGTGGGGGGAAGGTGGTTTTGATTTTGGTTTTGCTTCTCACCATCCTACTCTATTTTTAATTGGCAATAAATTAAATTAATCTTCCCCAATTCGAGTCTGTTTTGCCTGTGATGGTAATTGGTAAGTGAACTCCTTGTCCTTATCTTGATCCATGAGCTTTTTCATCTTATTTTCTCTCCCTGTACTGTTGAGGAAGGGGAGTGAGAGAGTGGTTTGGTGGGCATCTGGCAGCCAGCCAAGGTCAGCCCACTACAAGTGAAGCAAGTAGCACAGCAAGCTGTAAGCAGTCCAGAGGACTCTTAGAGTGCATCAAGGATAATTTTTTAATCCAGGTGATAGACAGCCCAACCAGAGGAGAAGCATTACTAGACCTGTTGCTTACCAACACAGATGAACTAATTAGAGAGGTCAAGATTGGTGGCAGCCTGGGCTGCAGCGATCATGCCCTGGTGGAATTCACAGTCTTGAGGGATATGGGCCAGGTGAAAAGTAGAGTCAGAACCCTGAATCTTAGGAGAGCAAACTTTCAGTTGTTTAAGGAATTAGTGGATGGGAACCCCTGGGAAACTGCCCTCAGGGAGCTGAACAGAGCTGGCAGCTCTTTAAAGACATTTTTCTTAGAGCGCAACAGCTCTCGATTCCCATGTGTAAGAAATAGAGCAAGGAAGGCAGGAGACCAGCATGGCTGAGTAAGGGCCTCCTGGTCAAACTAAAGTGTAAGAAGGAAATGCACAGGCAGTGGAACCAGGGACATGTATCCTGGGAAGAATATAAGGATGCTGCCCAGGAGTGTAGGGATGAAATCAGGAACGCTAAAGCACAGTTGGAGCTGAATTTGGTGAGGGATGCAAAGAATAATAAGGGTTTCAACAGGTACGTTGGCAGAAAGGGGAGATTAACAAAAATGTACCACCACACCTCACGCCCCCCGATAAATAAGGCAGGAGAGCTGGTGACAACCAACATGGAGAAGGCTGAGGTAATCAACAATTTATTATTTTCCTCGGTTTTCAATGGTAATCTCTCTTCCCACATCTCTCAAGTCCCTGAATCTCAAGGCAGGGACTGGAGGAACGAAGTCCCTCCCATCGTAGAAGATCAGGTTCGAGACCACCTGAGGAACCGGAACATATACAAGTCCATGGGACTCGATGAGATGTATGCCAGGGTCCTGAGGGAACTGGCAGATGTAGTCGCTAAGCCACTCTCCTTCATATTTGAAAAGTCATGGCAGTCAGGTGAAGTCCCCAGTGACTGGAAAAAGGGAAACATCATGCCCATTTTTTAAAAGGGTAAAAAGGAGGGCCCTGGGAACTCCTGACCAGTCAGCCTCACCTCCGTGCTGGGTAAGATCATGGAACAGATCCTCCTGGAAGACATGTCAAGGCATATGGAAGACAGGGAGGTGATTAGAGACAGCCAACATGGCTTCATCAAAGGCAAATCGTGCCTGACAAATTTGGTGTACTTCTACGATGGAGTGACTGCATCAGTGGACAAGGGAAGAGCTACAGACGTCATCTATCTGGACTTCTGTAAGGCCTTTGATACGGTCCCCCGCAACATTCTTACCTCTAAATCAGAAAGATATGGGTTTGATGGAAGGACTATTCGAGGGATAAGGAATTGGCTGGATGGCTGCATCCAAAGAGTTACAGTCAATGGCTCAATGTCCAAGTGGAAACCAGTAACGAGTGGTGTCCCTCAAGGGTCCGTATTGGGACCAATACTACTTAATATCCTCATCAACGACATAGACAGCAGGATTGAGTGCACCCTCAGCAAATTTGCAGGTGACATGAAGCTGAGTGGTGCAGCTGATTCCCTAGAGGGAAGGGATGCCATCCAGAGGGACCTTGACAGGCTAAAGAGGTGGGCCTCTATGAACCTCATGAAGTTCAACAAGGCCGAGTGCAAGGTCCTGCACCTGGGTTGAAGCAATCCCCATTATCATTACAGACTGGGGGATGAATTGATTGAGAGAAACCTGTGGAGAAGGACTTGGGGATACTGGTGGATGAAAAATTAGATATGAACCAGCAATGTGTGCTTGCAGCCCAGAAAGCCAATTGTATCCTGGACTGCATCAGAAGAAGTGTGGCTAGCAGGTCGAGGGAGGTGGTATCCCCCCTCTACTCTGTTCTCATGAGACCCCACCTGGAGTACTGCATCCAGCTCTGGGGTCCCCAGCACAAGAAAGACATGGACCTGTTGGAGCGGGTCCAGAGGAGGGCCACAAAAATGGTCAGAGGGCTGGAACACGTCCCGTATGAGGACAGGATGAGAGAGTTGGGGTTGTTCAGCCTGGAGAAGAGAAGGCTCCAGGGAGACCTTATTGCGGCCTTTCATTATATAAAAGGGGCCTACAGGAAAGATGGAGAAAGACTTTTTACCAGGGCCAGTAGTGACAGGACAAGGGGCAACGGTTTTAAACTGAAAGAAGGTAGGTTTAGATTGGACATAAGGAAGAAATTCTTTACTGTGAGGGTGGTGAGACACTGGAAAAGGTTGCCCAGAGAAGTTGTGGATGCCCCATCCCTGAAAGTGTTCAAGGGTAGGTTGGATGGGTCTCTAAGCAACCTGATCTAGTGAAAGATGCCCCTGCCCACAGCAGGGGGTTGGACTAGATGATCTTTAAAGGTCCCTTCCAATCCAAACCATTCTACGATTCTATGATTCTAAGTGCTGGCTAATCTAGAAAAAGGGCAGAAATTTAAACTGATTGTATTAACTCCTCTCTCTGCTGATCCAGTCCCCTTCCCACATCTGTCTTTGATTGCCTAGGGCAGTTCCTGCTCTCCTCCTCAACATGGGCATGATTCTTTGCCAGAGAGATCCTTGACTTGATTGTCCTGACCAGCTGTGCCAGTGCAAGATCTTACCAAGACATAAAAGAAAATAAAATGGGTTGGTAAAATAATAGACCTTAAGCCAGAATACTTTTCCAGTTCCCCAATGCATCTGAAGCAGGCATCAGCAAGTGTTTGGCAAACAGATGCCTCTGTATCCCTGAAGCTGAGGGAAGAGAGAACAGCACTTATGTCACACACGTTTCTGTCGCTGAAAACTAGGAAGTCAAGCAAATGCTGATGTTTTACAAACAGGTATTTATGAGACAGTCATAAAACTATTTTACATCCTATTATTCAACACTAGGGCACATTACTTAAAGTTATTGTAATACAAAATAAGAGCTCTGTATAGCAACCAAATGTAAGAGTTTTGTATTCCTTTCTCCCCCTTCCATTACACTCCTGTTCTTAATCCCACATTCACACTTCAGTCCTCCCTTTTCACATTGTTTTATAATTGTGGTTTGACAGAAATACAAAGATATTTTGTAGCAACTGTTTTCTGCACCACAAGAATGGGTCACCTTTTCTCAATGGCCCTGTAGTACCTCTGGGTTTTGACAGAAAATCGTGTGTAACACAGGCAGCAAGCTTGTCCTTAAGCACTGGAAACAGTTGATTAAGAAAATCTGCCAACGTGTTCCACTCGGCTCTGCCTGCTCCAATGGCAATGCCTCTGTTTAAAGTGAACACTGTGTAACTTATGGCAAGGGCTCCTGCTACACGACCCCCACTCAAATCTCCTCACTCTTTCCTACCCTACTTCAGATGTGCCATCCCAGGGCAAACTCCCTCCTGTTGCCACACAACCTGTCCCAGGTGAGGACGGGCTGACTTCTCTGGGGACCTCTGCCTTGTGCTTGTTCCCATCTCCCTCCCCCAAACACCCAGGACAGAAGGGGGATCTACGAGTGAGCAGAGATATAATGGATAAAACAAACAGCAGTGATAACCTTTAGTTTGTCTGGCTTTGTTTTACTATTCTAGTTTAGATAAGACACTAATCATGTGGGAAGGGGGAGAGGAGGGAAGAAAGTACTAACAAAAAGAAGTATGATGTTCCCTCCCAAACACATCTTACCTTCTGGCAAAATATTCTGGGTATGAGATGTTTGGCATTAAAATATTATGGTTTCCTTCTACTGGCCATTATTCTCAACATGCAACATTAAAGTCTGTTTTCTGCAACAAGCCTTCAAGGATTTCACTGGTGCACTTTATATTGTTTAGCCTTTTGCTATCAAAAGGTCTGAAACAGAGTTTTGTTTTGGGTTTTTTTTTTTTTATTTAGGGATGGGAGAGAAGCCATGAAAAAATTCAGAAAAGAAAAAAAAAATCAATACATATCAACTTTGGTAACAGCAGCTGTTGGCAAATGTTCCTTCTTTGAATAAAGCTGTCAATACATCTAAGAGCTTGAGGGCCAATTTCCAGAGAGACTTACCTTTCTAGACTAAAAAAATTAATGATTATAAACATTCTCTCTTTGTTTCTGTCCCATCCCCACACTGTTTTCCTGTAGTAATCATCAGAGTCAAGCTGTCACTGTTACATGCATGTTGTAAGCACAAAGAATGGGAGTGTGATGTGAGGGCAACCCTTCTCCCCTCAGCCTGCCTGCTCCTAAAACAAACAAAAAGCAACAACAAAATCAATGCTAAGACCTCCAGAGGAGGGGAAAAAAACCCCTTAATTTGATTGAATTTGCTTAATGCTGCAGTGAGTCATCCACAAATAACTGCCATTCTGGCATTCATCCAGAAATTTGCAGCGCTATAATTTTATATGATGGCATCTGTCAGGACATCTCAATGCACCTAACAGTTGTCTCCAGCTTCATTTCAATTTAATTAGACACTTAAGAAAATTCTCCCCTTAATGGGGGTTTCACATAATGCTCTCTTAACAAATATTATCACTTATTAGAGAACTGAGGAATTGGAAAAGGCTGGAAAATTCTGTACTAAAAGAGATGACTAACAAAAATCAACATTATTAATTCAACAATTAACAGTTAACATTAATTATTAATTCATATTTAACATTAACATAACAGTTAACAATTAACATTATTAATTCAACAATCAGTAGAACAGAATCAACATTTAAAAAAAAAACCTAATAAATTAGCTGTGGCCAAGATCAAAACTCATGGGTTTAACTTGATATGCCATTAATATAAAAATAATTTGACCGTTTACATAAGGGATTTGACCCAGTGCCAACAACCTCTGGCTTCTACATTTTCCAAGTGGCAAGAGATTAGGCTACAGTCTTTATTTTCATAAGATTTTTTCTCCCATGAAAAAACTGTAAAGGATAATTATGTCCCAAACTTCAAGTCTCCTTCACAAATGTCTACTCAGTTCCAGGCCTTAACTAATGCCCAATAACAGAAGCCTTGAAGCTGTGGGAAAAATAAAAATGCTAAGGCAAACCTAACTCTAATGCTTGCCTTTAAAAGATCTATTGACAAAAGCAGTGGGAAGAGTTTGGACAATCATTAACTTAAAGGGAAAGGTTGGCAAATTTCAATTGTGGGTGTGAATGGCCACTTGAGTTTGATCTTGTCAGGCTTAAAACAGCAAAAAAGTTAAGCCTACTTGCATATTAAAAACTACAGTAATGTTAAATTCAGTACGTACCATTTTTCTCACTTTGATTTATACCCATAATTGACGAAGACTTTGAAGGACATTTCGGTTAATATGGTAAAGAGCCACAGCACAGGGCACTGTCTCTGCTTTGCAAACACTGATATGAAAAAATGTCCCTTGACAAAGCATGAGACTATTTCCCATTAAGCCCTGAAATACAGGGGGAAACTAGGGTCTTTCATTGCTTCCCATCTGCAGGAAGACATGAATAATTAATCAAAGTGGTCTATAAGGTGAAAATATACCATGTGAAACATATCTCTTGCAGACAGAAATTCATAGCCGATTATTCAGATTAAACATGAAAAAAATATCAAAACATATTCAGTACCCAAGGTACCAAGAAAAGTAATCTGCAAGACTTGTTCACTTCTCTCTCCAAACATCATGAACCTAATTTCTTGCTTTACTGGCATCACCATAGTAACCTTTCCCTTTCAAGAAATATTTGCCAGGGGCCACTCCCCTCTTCAGTACATGCCTTCACATCATACGCTGTGCTGTATAAATTGACTCGCCTCTGAAGACTCACAGTAAATTCAAGCATTTAATGCACACCAGACTTCAGCCATTAAAGGATCATCTTCAAATTAAGCTTAACAAATGCTCTACAAAGAACAGATTTTAAATTGATCAACATTTTGGCTCAGTCCAAGATGTGGAGAAACAGAGCAACTATTACCATGACGTTTTCTTAACTACCACACCCCACAGCACACCCCACCCCCCCCCCCCCCCCCCCGCTTTGGTAAGTCATTTTACACATGTTCATTTTTCATTCTCAAATGCATAAAGTGGTAAATATAAGTTTTTATTAGTTTCTACATAACAGTTGTACCACTCAAACTCACTCACTAGCACAATCCTGGCAACAATGTAACAAGTTTAGAACATTATTTAAGGAAGTGAGTTAAGAGCAGTACATCAGAGTACCATGTTTTCCTTGATTGTCAAAAAACATCCCAACATTAGTATAATACACCAAGTGATCATTTTATAGACGTTGCTTTGAAAGGAGTAAAATATGCAGTTTTATTTGTAAAATAATTTGGGGAATGGTCAAATATTAGAATTAGTAGTAGCGATCAGGGATGTGAAAATAATATTTGCCATAAAGTGGTCTCTTACAAAAGAAAGGAGCTTTGTTCCAAGGTGTTTTACCATTTTGAACCAATCCTGGAATTTCCTTTTGTGATTATCAAACTAGAAAAACAAGATGAGTTTGACACACTCCTAAATTATATTTGTTTTCAGATCCACCCTGGCCTGTCTCAGGCTACATCCAGCAGGTGGGGACAGTAAATCCTCCCAAATTCCTCACCCAACCATTTTCCCCACCTCCTCACTATCAGAGAAGCACACAGCACCAAATAACAGGGATAAATCGATTTCATGATTATTCAAGAACAATCTCTTCACAGCCCTCTTAAATTCTTTACCCGTGTTGTACATGCCTTTGTACAGATTCCCAGGCATTTACAAAGACAGCACTCACATGGCCTGTCTGCGCTGCAGCAACTGAGTCAGGTTACAACCCCTTTGCTATTCCCATGTCAACCATGCCATCACAGCTGCTTTTGTAATATGGCCTGGTACAGTCCAAATAAGTAGCGGCAGGTTTGTACACCTTTATTAGTAGGATTTTTTTTTTTTTAACCCCATGTCGTGTTTTAACCCCAGCCGGCAACTAAGCACAACACAGCCGCTCACTCGCTCCCTCCCAGTGGGATGGGGGGGAGAATCGGAAGGGTAAAAGTGAGAAAGAAACTCGTGGGTTGAGATAAAGACAATTTAATAATTAAAAAGAAATTTTTAAAAAATTAAGAAAAAAACCAACAAAGAGAGAGGAAAATAAATCCAAGAAAAACAAGCGATGCAAATGAAAACAATTGCTCACCACCAACTGACCAATGCCCAGCCAGTCCCTGAGCAACGGCCCCCCCACCAACCTCCATCCCCCAGCTTTTTATTGCTGAGCATGACATCATATGGTATGGAATATCCCTTTGGTCAGTTGGGGTCAGCTATCCCAGCTGTGTCCCCTCCCAACTTCTTGTGCACCCCAAGCCTACTTGCTGGCAGGGCAGCGTGAGGAGCACAAAAGGCCTCGACGCTATGTAAGCACTGTTCAGCAGTAACCAAAACATCAGTGTGCTATCAACACTGTTTTCAGCACAAATCCAAAACGTAGTCCCATACAAGCTACTATGAAGAAATTTAACTCTATCCCAGTGAAAACCAGTACACCCTAGACTATTATGAATGAAGCATTTACATAAGCATTTATTCCAAAGTCTGTGGAAGCAGTATCCTTCTGTAGGAGAGCATGGAAACAGTAAAAAACAACTGAGGGCACAACCCCTTCAGCTTCCTTAGCTCCAGCTAAAAACAAAACATGAAGTTCTTAAAGTTTCTCAAGTGCTTCAGAGAGGATTTGATTTGTTTAACAAATAAAGAAAATTTAGAAGAAGGTTATTTCAGCATAGTAAAAGATGGAAGAAAGCCATACACATTAACTGCCTTTTAATGTTCAATTTATGCCTGTGGCTTCTTTTTCTGCTTTTAACAATGTATCGTCTGCCCAATATTTCAAGTGCATTTTGACAAGATAAATTTCTCCTGATCATCATGAAGACTCCATCTCAGTTTAACTGTACTTTAAGTTTTTCCTCTTTTGCTTCTCATACATCCCTCAGTTTCTATAATCCAGTTTTGTTTTCTCTTTAGTTACATTATGCTGCATTCCTACTCCACTCTCTAATTCTTCCTTCACATTTATTCATTTCATGTTTTCCAGGTATACTCAGCAAAGAAGTGCAAAACCAGAAGAAAATGAGAGTCTAAGTTACTCTGTGCCTATAAGGAACTTTCCAGCATGAAAAGATTTGGTATTTGACTGCTACTGACAGAGCATTAGATTCTACAGGTGAGTGAGACAGTTGGAAATACCTTGGATATATTTTGCCTTCCAGTTCCAAAATGACAGTCTCTTTTAGGATTAAATTAGAAGGTCCTTTTTCAACAGGGAGAGCTGTAGACTTTTTTTGCAAAAAAACCCTACACAAAAACCAACTCAAGTTCTACATAAAACATTGGCAGTATGACACAGTCTAACAAAGGAACTCTGATCAACTCAGTTCATCCAGTTAAATAATACGTTCTTTGATTCAAATACAATTCCTGTACAATCTAGACAGCAATGCACACACTATCAATAACCACTAACTAAAGATAAGTAGTATTGACAGTAGCAAACCTCAAAGTTTTTTTACCACTCCTTTTAAAAAAGCAGTTTTACGAGTATCTAAAACAAATGCCTGCTGCTTGCTTGTTTGTTTGATTTTTACTCTCATTGTTAAAGCCTTAGTAATAGATTATAATAGGAATAGGATGAAATATATTCCTGTAATCTAGTCTCCAGTGTCTGGGATGGCTGCACATTGTACCTTGCAGATGTGAAATTCTAGTTTCTTAGTCAAAACCAGACTGAACAAATTCAAGTGCAACAGAAAATAAAGTGTGTTTGGACACTGTTCTTGGGTTGTCTGCTTCCTTTCTGTGCCAAGTAGAAGACATTTTCCCCAGATGGTATGCTAAAATGTGTTCACAGATCAAAAAAAACACAGGTCAATCAAACAGGTTTTCATGTTTCACTGCCAGCACTTCTTTTCAAGTCACAAAACCTAAGCCAAGATCCTCACTTTCAAAGAACCAAACAGCATTCTAGTTTCTTGTGTCCTTCAGAGCTCGTCTGAAGCCATCATTCATACTTGGTTATTGTCGTCTTGAACAAACGAATCACAATTTAGAAACCCTACACCTCTGGGGTTCTGGCGCAGTGTTAGTATATTTTTACACAAACGCGGCTTATACAGCAGTGTTTTCAGTATGGGGGAGAAAGCACATCTGCCTTTGTCTACAGTGATGAGTACTTATGTCTGTTGAACTCTCAAGAGATAATGTTGACAGAATCAGAGTTAAAATTTGTCTAGTAGCACTTGGATATTAGAGCAGCTCTTTGCAACAGTAGGATGATTTTATGATGCACCTAACATTCCAAATGGACTGCATCCAAAACACTTGTTCAAAACAGAATGAGAAAGAATATAATTACAAAATATAAAGAGAGAACAGCTTGGCCTCTCCCTATTTAGAAGAAATCTGGACACAGTGTTTTGCCAAGTTTTGGGGAGGCAAAGGTGATTTTATTTTAAATTGCTGAGCTCCAAAAAGAGCTGCTTTTGTAGAGACCTAAAAAGAAAGATTAGCTGGGTGAACTTTAAATGCAAAATGTGTCCCTCAGTAGCTTTAGCCACAGAGCTCATCTTGCCTTTCTGAAAAAAAGCCATATACCTTGCCAAAAGTTAAATTATATCATAGATGGAAATCACAGACCTTGTTTACCATCCAAAAGCGTGCTGGAGTTTAAAACTTAGGATGGACCATACTTAGGATGGACTCCTTTTTCAGCTTATGGGCTATGCTTGTCAATCGGCATTTGGCTGGAGTGGAGGGTGGGGGCACTTTTTTCTGATTGCAGATTTTAGGCATGTCTTTGCTTAGAAAAGTGTTGTTCCCTTTGTACTTAATAAACAGCTTATTTTTTTAAAGGAAAAAGTGGACTACACTTGCCCTGCCCCACTTAGCTGAAATCTTTGCTAAAAGTTTTGTAGAACTTTGGTCAGACAAAAAATAATCTTCAAATTAGTAAGAGGCAAGCAATTGATTTTGAACTAGTAAGCACAAAACCATACACATATTGGAACTGAGTGCCTACTACACTAGCTTCACAGATATTCTGAGGGGAAGTTAAGGTCCTAACTTTGATAGGTGAGCTGACTGGCACAAAGTAACAGATAGCCTCCTACCTTTTCAACAATAACCAATGCAAAATGTTTTGTTCAATATCAGCTCATTTTCAAGCTTTCTCTGTGCTCAAATGGCTCAGCTGCTCCCATGCATATCTTTGAAAGATCTCTGCAGTGAGCTGCAGAAGTCCTTCAAATCCTCAGCAGAATAAAACTGGAAACCCAGGATGAGGAGAAATTGAAAAGGAGCAACAGCAAGCCCCAGGATGCTATTGGAGTACCAGCTGCACTCTACCTATCTGTTTTAAAAAACATACTTTGTGATCTCTTATATCACATGTAAGACTGCATTAAGCTGTATTTCTGATTTCTGCTTTGTTCAGTAATTTTATGTGATGGTCGTTTTCACACTTCCCTGCTTATAGCAACTGTAACTTGTGAGGAAGAGAATGCCTAATCAGTTAAAAACACAGAATACTTGCTCTTAAAGTCTTTGTTTATAAACCTTTCACAAGTTCACAAGTACGTCACTGATTATATGTGACACAAACCTGATCTTGTCTGCTCTGGACAAGGACTGTAATAATATCGCAGTCCCATCATAAAGACAAGATATTAGTCAGCTATGTAATCACATGCTTGAAGCTGCAAGAAAGCATATTTAGCAACATAAACATTCCATACAACAGCTTCCGACAGTCACATAGCAGCCAGAGTACTGCTTATTACTGAAGGTCCATGGAGAAAAAAAAAAAAAAATTACCCACAAAAATATCTTTCAAGTGTATTCTTCTCTGGATAACTTTGTATTAAAGTCCTATTCCCTAGCTGTTTATGTTCACAATGATATATTCATAAAAATAACATTTTAAATCTTTAATATGCTTATGCTATTTTTTCCTCAACCTTTTGAATGGTGTTAAGATCTTAAGATTCAAAAATTATGCTGCCAACAAAAAAAACCCCCAGAATCTCTTTCTACTAATAGGCATTTGTATGAAGGCATTTTCAAATAGTGTAGCATTTTTCACTGAGATCAAAATATGTTTTGGTGAGGTGAACAATAATTCATATTCCTAAACAAACTGAAGTATGTGAAATAACTTACATAAAACCATGCAGATGCAGCAAAGCATGTAGGATGACTAGTCATTTTTTTTCACTAGAGCCCAAAGTTGTGTTGTTGTTTTGTTGGGTTTTTTTTTAACTCCTTGCAACCTATTGGCAACTGAAAGACAAAATGTTATTGTGCAGTTTTAGGCCTTCAGAAATATTCATAGTAAGATTATTGTTGGGGAGTTTTTACAGTACCCCTTGAGGCAAATTAAACACACGTTTGTACTTAAATATAAAAAAAGAAAAAATGAACAATGCATTGGGCAGAGCCCTACCACCATAAGTGGTTCTACACGGAGTCTGCAAAGATGTGTCACAAGACGATTCCTTATATACACTTGCACCAGCACCAATCCCGTGAGCGGTTGCATGGGGCACCTCAGCATGGCCTTGGGTCCATCCCCCAGCACCAGCTCTGCTGCCCAAAGGTGGCCCCTGAGCACTTGCATTCCAGGATGGCTACAAGACAATGCTGAGGCTGTTTCTTACCTCATCACCAAGGGAAACGTCACTGTCTTGCAAGGACTCATTCTGTCTCTGGCATCCCTGCTTCCAGCCAGTTTAACCCCTTCTTGTAGTTGGGCCTTCTTGCCCTCCATGCCAGATCATTTCTTGGTCAGGAATTACCACTGCTGAGCAGTTACAATTTGAATTTCCCCTTCAGTATCCTGCACTATTCCCACATAGAGAAGAAATCAGGTATCTGTTCAAAATCACAAGAAGTTAAAATGCTTCCAAATGCCAATTTTAACTAAAATTTTAAGTCAATCTCCATTTTAAATAAGATCTTTTTCTTATTCTAAGCCACAGACTGCCAAAAGCGGGGATAATAAACCAAGGAAATGTATTTCTTTATATTTGCAAAATTTTTCTAAACTTTTTTAGAAGCCTTTGCTGTTGGTTGCTACCAGAAACAAAGACCTGATTCTGTGCAAGATGGTGCTTTGGTCTGACCCAATACTGCTGCTCTTATTATATAAACTACTCCGTGCACATCTAAAGTAAAAAAAGAATTGATTCTTGGTGAAAGCATCCACAGCATTTCTTCGATAGTTACAAACAGATGCTTAATGTCTCTTTCCTTGTAAGTTTACAAAGCAATTGCAGTAATGCCAGATTCATAAGTACAGAGCAGATTTAGCAATAGAGGAAAGCATGCTGTTGTTACAAATTTCTCATAACACTGGAATAGGTAGAAGACAACTAGGGTCCTCTGAACTCCTTCCAGAGACCTCAGTGATATCAGGCAACTTGAAAATAACCTTTCCAGCACAATGTTTTCCTGCCTTTACCAACAGTCATGCTCAGGACTTAAATTAGACAGCTTGCTCTCCAGCTCAGTTCAAAGAGATTGTTTACCATCTAATTTGAAATTGTATTGCTTATGGTGCACCAGTTTCTAAAACAACACCAAGCTTAAGTGCTTGAGAAATTCCGGAAAAATAATTCCTGTAAAATCACTGCTTCTTTTCTTCCATATTGCAACAGAGAATTACTTTACAGCCACAGTTTGCTGTACTGAGACACAAAACAAAACCCCAAAACAGCCAACCAGCCATTTTAAACAACAGACAAAAAGAACTTTGGCTTTTTGGACAAACAGCTTAAATAACTATAATCAGGTTGTTTTTATGGTTTCAAAGAAGAGGAATCCCCAAGCTAGATCTACCCCATCATAAGAAAGCAGTAGGGTGCGTCCTGAGGTACAGAATAATTTCTTCATATTTTACATATCCCTCAATACTTTAGTGGAGGAAAGGAGATGTAGAAAAGACTTTATCATGCTCTTTTGACAGCTGTCCACTACTTAGGTAAACATATCACATCTTTAGAAAATAAAATGGAAACAACAGCCGAACCACAACTTTTCAGCTTGCCAATATCTGCAATGTGTGACAGAAGTTTAAAATACAATAGGGTTAGTAAAGCTGGAAGCTTATCCAAAATATTATAGCAGAAAGGCCTTGTTTCTTGGTTTGCATAAATTTTTATAGGAAGAAAAAAATTCTTTTGGGGAGACAATTGACATTTACAAGTAGGGTCAAAATGAAACTGAGGGGTCTGAAGGCAACTCTTCTTAAACAAACTGATCTTTCACAGAAATCTGAGCAGATTCAAATGCATAGATGCTGTTGGCTGAACCTGCTTACAAAACATTGCCAATCAACAAGCAGCTCCTCAGGAAAAAGAAGCCTTTTCCCAGAAATGTTTCATCCCAAGAGAAACTCCTTCCACAGTACAGCCCTGGAGAAACAACAGGCACTGCTGGACCTGTTGCTCACTAATGCAGAAAAACACTAATGCGGAGAGGTCAAGACTGGAGGTAGTCTGGGCTGCAGTGATCATGCCCTGGTGGAATTCCCAATCTTGAGGGGTGCAGGATGGGTAAAAAGTAGAGTCAGGACTCTCAACCTGAGAAAGGCAAACTTTTGGCTGTTTAGAGCGCTAGTGCGTGGGATCCCTTGGGAAACTGCCCTCAGAGGCAAAGGAGCGAACGAGAGCTGGGAGATATTTAAAGACATTTTTCTTAGGGCGCAAGAGCTCTCAATCCCGATGTGCAAGAAGTCAGGCAGGGGAGGCAGGAGGCCAGCTTGGCTAAGTCAAGACGCCTTAGCCAAACTAAAACACAAAACCAAAATGCATAGGCAATGGAGGCAGGGATATACATCCTGGGAAGATTATAGGGATATGGCCCGAGAGTGCAGGGAGGGGATCAGGAGAGCCAAGGCACAGCTGGAGCTGAACTTGGCTAGGGACGTAAAAAATAACAAGACGTGTTTCTTCAGGTACATAGGACAACAAAGGAAGATGAAATAAACTGTTCCCCCCCAATGAGCAAAACGGGAGATCTGGCTACAACCGACATGGAGAAGGCTGAGGTACTCAGCAACATTTTTGCCTTGATCTTCACCGGCAAGCGCTCTAGCCATGCTGCCCAATTCACAGAATCCAAAGGCAGGGACTGGGAGAATGAAGTACCACCCACTGTAGGAGAAGATCAGGTTCGAGGCCATCTAAGGAACCTGAATGTGCGCAAGTCCATGGGACCTGATAAGATGCATTCAAGGGTCCTGAGGGAACTGGCAGATGAAGTTGCTAAGCCACTCTCCATCATATTTGAAAAGTCATGGCAGACTGGTGAAGTTCCCAGTGACTGGAAAAGAGGAAACATAACCCCCATTTTTAAAAAGGGAAAAAAGGAAGGCCCGGGGAAGTACAGGCTGGTCAGTCTCACCTCTGTGCCCGGCAAGATCATGGAGCAGATCCTCCTGGAAACTATGCTAAGGCACATGGAAAACAGAGAGGTGATTGGTGACAGCCAACATGGCTTCACGAAGGGCAAATCATGCCTGACAAATTTGGTGGCCTTCTACGACAGGGTTACAGCATTGGTGGCTAAGGAAAGAGTGACTGACGTCATCTACCTGGACTTGTGCAAAGCATTTGATGCTGTCCTGCACAACATCCTTGCCTCTAAAATGGAGAGACGTGGATTTGATGGGTGGACCACTCAGTGGATAAGGAATTGGCTGGATGTTCGTACTCAAAGAGTTGCGGTCAATGGCTCGATGTCCGGGTGGAGACCAGTGACGAGTGGTGTCCCTCAAGGGTCTGTATTGGGACCCGTATTATTTAACATCTTTGTTGGGGACATGGACAGCGGGATTGAGTGCACCCTCAGCAAATATGCAGATGACATCAAGCTGAGTGATATGGTTGATACTCTAAAGGGAAGGAATGCCATCCAGAGGGACCTTGACAGGCTAAAGAGGTGGGCCTCTATGAACCTCATGAAGTTCAACAAGGCCAAGTGCAAGGTCCTGCACCTGGGTCGGGGCAATCCCAAACATGGATACGGGCTGGGTGATGAGTGGATTGAGAGCAGCCCTGCTGCGGAGAAAGACTTGGGGATACCTGTGGATGAAAAATTAGATATGAGCTGGCAATGTGCACTAGCAGCCCAGAAAGCCAATCGCATCCTGGGCTGCATCAAAAGAAGTGTGGCTAGCAGGTCGAGGGAGGTGATTCTGCCCCTCTACTCCGCTCTCGTGAGACCCCACCTGGAGTACTGTGTTCAGCTCTGGGGCCCCCAACATAAGAAGGACATGGACCTGCTCGAGCGGGTCCAGAGGAGGGCCACAAAGATGATCGGGGGCTGGAGCACATCCCATATGAGGACAGGCTGAAAGAGTTGGGCTTTTTTGGCCTAGAGAAGAGAAGGCTCCAGGGAGACCTTATAGCGGCCTTCCAGTACTTAAAGGGGGCCTACAGGAAAGATGGGGAGGGACTCTTTTTCAGGGAGTGTAGTGATAGGACAAGGGGTAACAGTTTTAAACTGAAAGAGGGTAGATTTAGCTTAGATATTAGGAAGAAATTATTTACTGTGAGGGTGGTGAGACACTGGAACAGGTTGCCCAGAGAAGTTGTGGATGCCCCCTCCCTGAAAGTGTTCAAGGCCAGGCTTCATGAGGCTTTGTGCAACCTGATCTAGTGGAAGGTATCCCTGCCCATGGCAGGGGGGTTGGAACTAGATGATCTTTAAGGTCCCTTCCAACCCAAACCATTCTATGATTCTATGATTCTATGATAAACTATGTACTAATAATCAATAGGAAGTGGAATCTGGAAACACAACACGTTGGATAGGAAGGATGACATTAGTCAGTTAATAAATCAACACATGATTCCACCTAATGTGAAGCAACACATTTATGCTATCCTAAATTACATAGTTTAGGAGCACACTGATTCAGTAATACATTTTATGGTTTTCAATGAACTGCTGCAACTTGGGACAACCACATAAAATACTTCAAAATTCCTGACAAAAACCTTTGCCTCTTGAAAATCTTTCATTTCTGAAGACCCCAACTCCAGCTATCACTCTCAATCAGGTAATGAACAAAATTTTGGTAGGTTTATTTCTTTTCATCATTTCAGATGTGTAAGCCTTCAGCTTTTTATAGCTACATGCTTAGATAATTTTAGCAGGCCATTTAAAACTTCACATCTGAGTAAAAAGTACTGAAGAATGAGTAAGCTGTTCATAAAGCCCATAAAGTAAGATTCACGAGGTAAATTGCAGTTTTTACTGTTTTTATCAATAAAAATAATTTGAAGGAGGAAAATATTCAGATCTACTAGATACTTGGTAGAAAAAAGGCCCTGTTAAATCACTATCGGGCATCAAACCTCCAACAGAAACCTATTTAACCACATAGCATGTCCTGCACTATCATAATAGGAGTGTAAAGGGTAAAACAAAAATTCTGACAAAGCATGTAAGCATCAAGGGTGACAACATGAGCTCCAGGCTGCCCAGCCAGTTTCTCAAGGCCAACTTTGCAATATATATAGATATGTATGTGTGGTGGGTTGACCTTGGCCAGCTGCCAGACATCTACCCAGCCACTTTCTCATTCCTCCTCTTCAACAGGACAGGGGGATAAAGTAAGATAAAAAAAAAAGCTCATGGGTTGAGATAAAGACAGGGAGATCACTTACCAATTACTGTCACAGGCAAACCAGGTTCAACTTGGGGAAAATTAATTTTATTGCCAATTAAAATAGAGATGGATGGTGAGCAACAAAGACAAACATTAAAACAACACCTTCCCCCCCCTTTTTCTCAGGCTCAACTTCACTCCTTCATTCCTAACTCCTCTTCCTTCCTCCCCTAGCGGCACAGGGGAGATGGGGAATGGGGGATTACAGTCAGTACATAACAATTCTTCTCTGCCACTCCTTCCTCCTCACACTTTTCCTCTGCTCCAGCACGGGTCCTCTCCACAGGCTGCAGTCCTTCAGGAAAAATCTGCTCCAGCGTGGGGTCCTCCACGGGCTGCAGTGTGGATATCTGCTCCACTGTGGTCTCTTCCATGGGGTGCAGAAGAATATCTGCTCCAGCACCTGGAGCACCTCCTCCCCTTCCTTCTTCTCTGACCTTGGTGTTCACGCTCTTGTTTCTCACTCTTTTTTTTCTCCTCACTTCTCACTGCCTGTTCAGCATTTTGCCTTTTCTTAGATGTTTTCACAGAGGCACCACCAACTTCACTGATGGGCTCATCTCTGGCCTGTGGTGGGTCTGTTGCCGAGCCAGCTGGAACTGGCTGTCTGGCACAGGGCAGCCTCTGACCTCTTCTCACAGAGGCCACACCTGCAGCTCCCCCACTACCAAAACCTTGACACATACAGCTAATACAGTATGTATCTATGTATTTATTCAGCAGAACCTTTTTTTTTTTTCCCTTCACCTTCTTATCTCTGCCTCTGCCAAACTCACCCATGTAATCTATCTTTCATGAAACTCTGTGGCTTCTCATGACAGTCTTCTGTGATCTCTGAAGCCATAAGATACAGCTTTGGAATTGCTTTCTGAGATGAGACACAGAGGGAAGCAAGTTGGGCAGCAGATCCTAAGGACCTCTTCTCAGAGCTAAAGTGCACCCACAGTCCAAAGACAGCATTCCCAATGAAAGGTTATTTACAGGATGGGCTCTTAAGAAACCAAGGTTTCTGCAGCTGCACAGATAGCCCAGGCTTAGGGACTGTCTGCCAATTCAGCTGGTACAAATCACCTCAAAACACATTATTCTACAAGGCCTTTTTTCTTTAAAATACCATGGTGGTAAAGTACTGGCAGCAATACACTGGCAATGAAACCTACTGTTGATTAGTCAGCAATACCTCTCCCCTACAATTTGTTTTTGAGGTTTATCTATTCTGAAGTTCTGAGGGGACAATATTTATTTCGTTTGTTTTGGCTGCATGCAATTCTCTGAACTAGCGTTTCCCTTTCTCTCTGGGACAACTCTTCCTTCCTTGCTTGTAAAGTAAACAAGGTCAGCAAGAGGTAGGTGGGTCCTCTCTCTCAAGATCCAAAATAACAGCAGCCAAGCCTCAGGGGAGCCCATCACTGTCAGGCACACTAATGCACAGAAGAAAAGTTAATCCAAGTCAGGCATGTGTGAGGATGAAGCTGAGCATTCTCTGTCACCTTCTTTGTCCTGGACAACAACATATTATTTAAAACAAATGAACAGGTTGGACAAAAACAGGACAGCAAACAGAGGTAGTATCTGGGAGGAACATTAGGAAAATAACCTGTTGATTTGGACATGCGATATTGCAGAACAGGATGAGAGGACAACCAGTATTACGGTCTGCCCCAATGTGCAGGAGGTCAGCTCTCTCTTCACTTTGTTGACCTATTGTGTTGCCCTATGCTTAAAACACAAAAGGTTTATGAGACAGGACAAAAAGATATTGGAGTTGTGGGGACTGAGGAAGGGAAATGATCCCATGCATCCTTTTCTTTTTTACAACTGATGTTTGAATTCTCCCTATATTCATACTCCCCTTATCCTGTTTTCACTACACTGATGCTAATCTGCCGTGAAATTGGCTGATTCTGCTCAAGCTGTGTTTACATGGAAGCAAATTTCATCTGGTTGTCATTGTTCAGAGATCAATTTCTGCTCTATGGTGGGAGAGATTATTAAAAACTATATATTACATGCACGTGCTTTAAAGTGACTCAACTTGGAAAGATAACTGTATTATATCAGCTTTCCATTCCCTAGGTCACAGAGAGGGAGAGGTAGAAGTAAATATCTCAAATGGAAATTGCTTCCTAACTATATTATCCTCCATAAAAACCATTAGCAACTGCTAATACCCACAAGACAAAGGAAAAAGATAAAAAGTACATGTGACAGGACAGAGTAAGGAGGGGTATGGAGGGTTCATTTGCATTATCACACTGAGCATTAACAACAAGAAGGAAAAAAATAAATGCTTCCTCTTTTGCACAAACATCAATTACATCTAGCAACTTCACTGATTCCTCTTGTGGAGCAGGTGCTTTGGCTCTACTGCAAAGTGCAAATGCATATACCATTCTGGATTTTATGGCACAGGCAGCATTTCATTGACTCCTGTTTGTTTGGGAGATGGGGAAAATTTTTCTTTACTCCTATAACATGAGCAGTCTCAGATGAGGCTTTAAGCTATAAACAATACTTCAACCTGCTAGCCTACTTTATGGCAGACAATACATGGATAATTTCATATAAACACACTTTAGTGCAACGCAAACACATTTTTCCATCTAGGTTTTTGGTAACATTTTCCCACTTTAAAGGAGTTCTGGCAGAAGGAAGGAGAGGCATTTCTTTCTCTTTTATCCATTTCATTTGTTAGGCAATGAGAGAAATGCTTTGCTGTTGCTTTATCATTATTGTTCTAAAATGTTCAAAAATGGCCAGCCCTTAACTCCTTGTTTATTCATTGCTTCAGCAACTGCTATTAATCCTAAGAGAGCAGGATTTCATTCTGCATGCCACCAGTCATGTTTGTTTTGGGTCATCCCCACCACAACTTGTCTACTAAGTAAGCCAAAAATGATGTTATTCTTTCCCAGTTGCTAATTCCTAATTTTCTAGATCTGTAAATCATGTCAGAAAAAAGGTGTTACTGTTTACTCCTCCTCTTTTTATCTTACACAAAAAAGGAAAGACACCAGCCACACATGAGATAGTGTTAATCTAGGCTTTCTTATATATTACATTTTAAATAAGATCTAAAATGCTATCACTTTCAATTCCAAATAAAAGGTATTCAAATTAAAATATATACATTCCTTTATGAGTTCAAAAGCTTTTCAGCCTCCTGAGCTACGGAGCATATAATTCCTTCCAAAAATAAAAAAAATCCATAGTTGTTAGAATAGCATCTTATATTTGAAGAGGAATAAAAAGCCTCCATCTGCCTACATATGTGTGCAGTGAACCACTGTCCAGTCAGACTAGCTCACTTCAGTAAAATGGGCATAGCTAAAGCAGCTCCTCACCAAATTCTGGAATAACCTCCACAAACTAGAGATGAAAATGAAAAGACACACAGCAAAATCCAAATCCTGAGAAGAATAACTGTGCAATTGAGGTGAAGCGGGGAGGCTGAGGAACTTCCTATTTTCTTCCCCAAAACAAAGAAGATATTTCCTAAAATTATTGCAATCCCAACAGCTTCTTAGACAGTGAGAGACAATGGAGACAGGGCTCAATGCAGCAACCTGTCAAGAGGTCAGCAACAGACATTTTTGACTAATCTGTAAAGGGCATCCAAATATACTATGTCCCTTGAGGGCAGAAATTACCCACCCACAAAAGGCCTTAAGGAGAAAAAATGTCTTTGACTATAATCACATATTTCATCAAGTTAAAAAAAATCAAATACACTTAAACTGCAGAATGTTACCAATCCCTAAATACGTAGGTGAGGCCGCACCATTGCTAAATACAGAGGGATAATCACCTCTTTTGACCGGCTGGTTATACTGTGTTTGATGCATCCCAGGATGCGGTTTGCCCTCTTGGCTGCCAGGGCACACTGCTGACTCATATTGAGCCTACTGTCAACCAGCACCCCCAGATCCCTTTCTGCAGGACTGCTCTCCAGCCACTCCTCTCCCAATCTATATTTGTGTCCATTTCTAGACCACTTGAGTGACCATCTCACAAAACATAAGGATAATTAAACTGAGATGAAACAAGTGCCCTGTTTAAATCCTAGGGGCAGTTTGTCTAACCTTCTCATCCCAGGGGAACCTGTCTGTAGCCACTTTCTGATAACCTTCACAAAAAGATCGTACAGGTAGACTGTACAGGACAGTCTACCACATGCACTAACACATTCCATATTTTACTCTCTTTTATGATATCCAGCAAATGCAAATCTAAACTGCAAGTGTAAACCAATTTTGCTATGATGGAACATTCCATCAGCATCCTTTAAGTAAGTACACAAAAACCGAATATTCTGGCAAGTCAAAACATTTGATATCTCTTTGTAACTCATCCCACTTTCAAATTATTAAAACCCACAGAAACAATAATTGCCAATGTAAAAATTGATCAAGTGACTTTCCTTAAAAAAAAAGAAAACATGCCTAATGTTATTAGAGGTTAAATCAGTTTTTGTTTTCATAAAGATCATCTGATTTTTCCCACTGACTTCAGTGAGATCATGATTGGGCTCAAAAATTACAAAATAACACATCCCTTTATTATCTACACTTGCTGCCAATTTTCTCCCTTAAAAATAAAATAATCAAAATATTTTATTGTTACACCTTGTAAATTATTCACTTTGCTCATTCTATTCTTAATTGTGTTTAACAATTTCAAATACATTCAAATGTTTTATAAAAGCCAAGATTCCTCTGTCATCTTGGATACTCCCACAGCACACAAGTTTGCAGGGACAAAAAACATTTTGTTCACCACCAAACTTGAAAATAATGGAGCAAGAAATTGTCAAATCTAGAAGGAGCTCCATCAGTAGCTTAAAAACCTCAGTTTCAATCTGTATTATGAGATAAAACAAACTATAGGCAAATGTCTGAAGGATGGGAAAAAATAAAACTGTAAAAAAAGAATCTGCAAGTAGCATTACTTTTCCCTTATTTAAAAAAAAAAATCTTTTGCATGTTTTTTCCTGAAAATAAAGTAATTTACACTTTGACTATTCCAGTAGCATGTTCTCTAACTCCTTATGGAAAATAAAATTGAAAAGCTCCTCCTCAAGAGTTTCTCTCATCGTGGACAAATGAGACTACTCATCTGTCTAAGATCTCGTCTGAGAAATGATTTGGCAAAACTGAAGTGCATGTCTTCCAAACATTGATAACATTTGCAAATAGTCTCATTTTATTCTAAACAGCAATTCTTTCATTAACTCATTTATAGGTATCTTTCTGAAACTTCAAAATGGCTTGGTAATCTCAGCAAGGAGTTCAAAGGGTCACCTGATTCTCCTATCATAGTACAGTGGCAATATTAATGATACTTAGCATATCACCATGAAGGGGTCCAGTTTATAATTCTCATGTACCCTCCAGGGCTTCCATTTTCATGCTCAGAGCTCAGTCACAGTCTTTCACCCACTGCTCCTGCCCAAGGATAGAACAGTATTTACTTTTTTTTTTTTAAACCTGCATGTCTGTAACAGGTGCACTCCTCCTGTTTGAACTAACTGAACTTTGGTCCAGTCAGATGCTCAACAAGTAGGTCTAACCGAAGTTAATACTATTGTGCAAGGCTATCAGCGAGAACCCAGCACCAAAACCACAAAACCGATCTGGGCTGATAAGCGGACGAAACTACATGAACACAGCAGAAAACCTGACTACGAGTCAACCGCTTTACGGTATAAATATCTGCAGCCATCAGGGTCCATTGAGCTCTCCCTCCATAGCAGCTGGCTGCGGGGTGGTGATCTCCTCTTGAGTAGAGACGCCTCTCAAGGTTACTCCTCGAGGCTGAGAGATCCCTTACCTGACACCAGACATCGATGGGTTGGTAAGTGACATTTTTTGCATGCATGTAACATTTAGATATGTATAGTAAGCTTAAGCGATGACCTTTGTATCCCATACTAACTTTAAGTGTAGTAAATAGTAGAGTATTGACTGTCAATCCATCTGTACTTATTAAGTATTTTACATACCTAAATTTAATGATTAGAACTCAATAAACCAACTACTAGATCAGATCTGTCTGAGTGATCTCTGACTTTTCTCCTGCGACAGTGCCAAGTATTGATTGAGAACAAATTCCATCATGATCCCTATTCTCAGTTAAAATACATACTTACAGTTTTAGATTTAACTCCTTGCCTTTTCAGTCGGAGTCATTTAGCTGGAATCAATCAAATGATCAACTCTGTGATTAGAAATAATAACTCACAAGCATTGAATTCAAAAAGATTAGATCTTTACCAAACCGTGCAAGTGTGGCAAACTACCCTCTATCTTTCCTCTCATACTCCTAAAGAAGATACTAAAAACCCAAAGTGAATACAATTCTTGGACTTGCTGCACTTTTGACTAACAACATCCATCACTTAAATTCTCACTTTCCATAAGGTGCAATCGATACAAGTGTCACTTCTCCTTGGGTAGATCCTTCCTACTAACAACAGTGGCAGCTTACTGTTGCTAAATTAGCCAAGATCCGAAACAAAAAATGTGGGGAGACCTTCAGATATTTTTTTAAAAAAGCAAAACTATCCACATGGCAAAAAAATGCTTGTTTTCAAGTAAAACCTACATCTCATGACCTAAAAATTAAAATGTATGTTAATGACATTTATGATATCTTAATTAATGTTCAATTGTCCTCTTTCAGAAATTATGAAAGCTGTAAAGTACAGTTGTCAAAAATGACAGAATAGAACTTCAGAAAATGACGTGGTTCAATCCTTAAGAAGGAGAAAATAAAGTTGCTATCTCCTTACATTCTCTTCCTCCAAAATAAAATGTCAAAAAGCTGGTCTTTTTTGTTTGTTTGTTTACCTAACTATATCATGGGCCAAATTTCACTATCTAATGTGCAGATTTCAGAATATGGGTTGATATTACCTCACTTTGTTCTTCTCCAAAGAACTATTTAGCTTTAGTAAAAATCTACCATGATCAGTTTAATGCCTTAATAGGTCTCTGGCTTCACCCATCTCCTCTACCATTTCCCACTCTTTAACTGATACCAGAACACAAATACAGGATTTAAAAATCATTATTTGTCAACAACTCTCAACAAGTGTATAAAGCCCTACTTTTAATGTCAGTTTTTACAGATGAGATCCCTGGCAGAGAGAAGTGCAAGTGACTTGCATTAGTTTACTCACAGTGTCACAGCGTTATTAACTTGATAGCATTTATAATATATGGACCTACAAATACCTTTAAATATTATCCTTTCTGAGGTTTCATCTGGTACATTGTAAGTGTCCCTTTCAGTTTCCAAACAAATCTGTATATCATAGGATGTGCTGTATAATCCTGCTCCCTAACTGCTACTCTACATAAACAGTAGCAGCACCTGTTTTCCTCAGACCAACTGCCTGAACAATCAAAAGAAAAGAAGTAAATCTCAGTTTGAGTAAACTTTGAAATATATCTCAGATACATCTCACATCTCAATGTCAAATTTTTTAGATGAACATCAGACACAAGGATTCCCCACTGCCTACCATGGAACAAACACTAGTGCTTAATCTTAAAGGGAAGACTGCAGCATTTTGCAGTATTTTCCATATAAAGTGAAAAACCTGCCACACAACTGCTCGGAAAAATTACATAACATCTTTCCAGAACAGCTCTTTAAATCAGATATAGCACTGAAAAAGTCTAGTTCAAATGAAGTGGGATGAAACATATATGTAATATCTTTCAAATTAGCATATTTGCAACAGGTTACGATGTTTTCAGACTTCTCATATCTTTTGTTAGAATATCTGGAAGACAATAAATGTTATTTTCCTGAAAACAGAGTAATAAGGGGATCTATGTTCTTGTTTGGTTTATAATATAAAATGGACTTTAAAATGTTTCTGAAGACAACAGTCAGAAAACATTGAAATTTCATTATGATTATGAATATGTGGTAATTACTGTATTTTAATAGCTCAATTCCTGTTGTAAGACTCCACTAATATTTTTGTCACATAATCTATGATCAGTGAAACATTTATATCCCATAAGACTTCTTTGTAGGACCTCACATTGTTATAACTTTTATTGTCTTCACAGGAAGTAAAAATAGGAACATGAACATAAATTTAAGTCATACCCAGACAGTAGCATCACAGTTTTAATATACAACCAATCCAAAAAAAGAAAATTATGGTAAGAACTCTCACATTTTTTAATATAGTCCCACAAAGTTGAGCCCAACTCCAAAATCCCTAACCTAGTGAAAATAATCCTTTTTCACTTATGAAATAACATTGAAGTAAAAGAATAATGGCTATTTGATTACATGGATGTTTTTCAGGACTAAGCCCTTAACTAAGTTTGCTTAGTATCTTCTATTTTTAGAAGCAACATTGAATAATTTTTGAGAATAAGAAATATCATCTGATCTCCTTCCCATCTAATTTTATGATTGGGTCATATTATTAATTACAGAAATTACAACATTTTCATTTGTTGTACATCGATTAATAAACATACACACATGCCTCTTCTCATTCCTCATTATAAAAAAAATCAAAACACCAAAAAGTCGTTAAACCTTAATGCAGAAGTAAAAATCATCACAGATGCACACAGGTAAATCCTGTCCCACCATTTGCGGGTCTCCAGTTTGGAAAAAAAAAAGGACTGTGACGTTAAGTAAATCATGCAAAATATATGGCATGCACTCTTCCTACTAATCTTTAATGGCAATTTATAGCTGCAGGACATGTGTACACTTAGCTGCCCATCAAAGCATTTGAGAGGACTCAGTCTTAAATACTCATTAAGCGATACTAAACATAACTTTCCATAAACCACTATGCAGCATGAATGGGTGGGCAAGCTTGTAGGCAGCTGCCACTATAATAATTTATAGTTTGTAAACCTGCCTCATTACTTTCAGAAACATACAAAAGAGCATTTGACAACCACAAAAAAAACCCCAAAAAAACTTAGTCAAGGCTATAAATTACTATGGCAGAAAAATCCTTTATGTCTTAAAAGATGTACTAATTCTTCCTTCTCCAGTGGAAAAAGATAAATATAGAAATGCACCAACTCCCTTTATTGATCTGCAGGATAATATTCACTGCATGTTTTTCTCCCCAGATATTTATGTCCCTCTCCTGTAGCACAAGTCATAAAATAAGGCCAGTAAGAATTCAGGTAAATGCCATGGAACTATCCTGACCATGCATAGAATCATAGAATCATAGAATCATTAAGGTTGGAAAAGACCTCTAAGATCATCAAGTCCAACCGTCAACCCAACACCACCATGCCTCCTAAAACAGGCCCTGAAGTGACACGTCTACACCTTTTTTGAACGCCTCCAGGGCTGACGACTCCACCACCTCTCTGGGCAGCCTGTTCCAATGCTTAACCACTCTTTAGGTAAGAAATTTTTCCTGATATCCAATCTAAACCTCCCCTGATGCAACTTGAGGCCATTTCCTCTTGTCCTATCGCTAGTTACTTGGGAGAAGAGTCCAAGACCCGCTTCACTACAACCTCCTTTCAGGTAGTTGTAGAGAGCGAGAAGGTCTCCCCTCAGCCTCCTCTTCTCCAGACTAAACAATCCCAGTTCCCTCAGCCGCTCCTCATAAGACTTGTTCTCCAGACCCTTCACCAGCTTCGTTGCCCTTCTCTGGACACGCTCCAGCACCTCAATGTCCTTCTTGTACTGAGGGGCCCAAAACTGAACACACTATTCAAGGTGCGGCCTCACCAATGCCGAGTACAGGGGCACGATCACTTCCCTAGTCCTGCTGGCCACACTATTCCTGATGCAAGGCAGGATGCTGTTGGC